>JAYJMB010004435.1:0-12974 GCA_036873735.1 Pouteria campechiana | reverse complement strand
ATATTTAGGAATCAAATAGGTGCAAAAGATGAAGTATTAGGAGAATAAAATATGACATTTTGCATTCTCATCATGACAACAGAGAAACAGATTCCTCCCATTAGAATGGGCTCAACTATTTGGGAGGATTTCAAATCCAAGTGCAAGGATTAGCGGCTATTGTAATCCCAGGATGGAGAAAAAAAGAAAGCTAAAAGATACATGGAAGTTATGGATGGCTCCTGAGCTTCTTTATAACATTGATCTAGTTCACAAATTAATTTTATTTTTGATGTGGTGACTTTCTACTATAATATGCCCATCCTCTTCACATTCTTATTAAGTGAGATGGACAATGTTGGTGTTAGCTTGTCAACTCGCTTCTAGTACAAGGATATCATTAGCCCCTCAGGTGCTTTCAGACATTTATAGGAGTCTTGGTGACATAGTGTTAGGCTCTACCGGCCTTAGCAGGGCAACAACCCACTATCTAATGTATTTCTTTGTAAGTTGGTTGGGCCTTTATTTTCCCTAAACTTATGGTATGGAGGGGCCAATTATTTTCTCAGAGGAAGGTGTGGTGATGATGCAATTTACCAAGAAATCAATGGCGAAACTCAACTTTAAGATAGTGACCCAAAGGTTGCTTCATCTGCATTGATTTTCTGATAAGATGTATCGATTGGTCCCTTTCTTTTTTGAGGAGGGTTATGATTTATCTCCACAAAATGGCATCATTGGTAAGTTGTTAGACTATATTGCAGTAATTCAAGGTTGTCTGCTACCATCACGAGAATGGAGTTGCTTAAGAATAGAACCCTACTTCCCATAGAGATTTGCACGTCAGTTTGGTTTTGAGTAAGAAGTCCTAGGGGGCATTTTTTGAAATCTCTTGGGAAGATCAAGAAGCCGGTGTTAGAGTTCATAGATGGTATGCCTATTGGATCTGGTTTACCAGTGACTTCTAGAACTACACAATCTTTTTGCCTGGCAGTAGAAGGCCAGTCCACATCACATATAATTAGACACGGTGGTATGAGGTAAACAGTAGAAAGGTATGTGATCAGGCCTCTCCAACTATAGGATGAAGACTTATTCTCCATGGGATTCTACCAGAGAGTATTCTATGAGGGACGATTATGCCTATTTTTGGAATCATTGTTATCACCACCGGAGTGCAACTTGGCTAGGTATGGTTCTATGGATGGACATGGGGCCTACTCACTGAGATATTAAGAGAGTAGATGCAAATGATGTTGGGTAACATAGGTATGATGAGCATTACAACATTTACCCAGAGGAGCCTAAAGCTGATCATCAAATTCTCAATGTCCTTTCTCGTGCAGCACTAGATTATTAATCCATGGAGAATAGTGAGAGTGAATATTTTTAACTTTTCTCTTGTCTTTCCTTTTTTCTTATAAATACATGCCTTACTTTCTTTTCATTTTACAAATTTTGCTGTTGCTCTTGCAATTAGCCGAGACATAGCAAAGTATTATGAAGCCAATTTTGATCATTATTATATAGATGGCAGAGCAGTTCAGATCTAAGGGCAATCTCCTCAGCAAGCTACCAACTTGAGTTAGGCTGCTCAGGGGGCTAATGTTGGATATACAATAAGAGCTACAACCACTCACCCTTTTCTCAATTTCCAAGGTGAAGCATCATCCAATGGTTTTGCTATCAATTACATGGTTCTCTAGCCTACTTTGGCCAAAGAATTGGAAATTGTAAGCAGAGGGCTATAGTGAACAAGTGAGGCTTGAAGAGCTTGTTGAAGAGAACGATTCTTCCCCAAAGCACCTCTGACAAATTGAAATGCCAGTCATGTTTGTTCTTATCTACTGATGTAATGAATCTTCTATAATAATAATGTTATTTTGTTTGAATTTTTTATCCTCTCAATGCCCTTTCTCTTTTGAAAGTGTGCCTTTAGAGGGTAACGGATCCAGAGATGCTCAAACGCTTCTGCTCTTTAATCCTATAGTGCCTGCCCAGGTGGCTCTGCTTAAACATTTTACTTTCAGTGGATCCAAAATTCTATGTTTTTTTTGGCATCTCTGAATGGGCTTTTCGTAAAATTTTTTTATTTTTGACGCTAATCATTCTACAACAGCTTTATACATGCTGATGTGACCCTTTGATGCTTCTATTTGCCCATGTGTATGAGGTTTAAATGCGACAGGATGTGAAGATGGCCTATTTTTGATTTCCTAGATTCCCAGGCTGTCATTGCTCTGGTTTTGCATGAAACCCTATATGGTTTTGATTTCGATGATGAATGAGATTAAATAAATTAGTTTTTATAATGAACAAATAAATGAGTAAAGAATTAAGTTACTAATAGATTGCTTTCCAAGTGATGCAACATTAAATATCAAAAAACATTAAGGAGAGTAACTGCTGGTAATAAAAAGTGTTAATTGTAAAATTAATAAATTAACCCTTTAAAGGAAGATATTCAAAAGGAATGTTCAAATAAAAGGTAATTTAAAAATCACTAAGAAGTAATTCAAAATTTGTTTAGAGACTTGGCATAAAAGTTAGAAGTTAAAAAAAAACCTAGAATCAAATCAGAACCTTGTCAAAAGTACTTGAGAACAACATCGAAAACAAAATACAAAACTCGAAAGCACTCAAAAGTTACCAGATGTAACTTAGAACCTTGCCAAAAGTAGATCAAAACCTCAATATTTAGCAGTGTCACACATCAGAAGACAAATAGAAGTTTTCTCAAAATTACAGAAGAACGTTAGAAGAAAAATAGAAAAACTTTCTACACTCAGAAATTCTTGAGAAGAACAAACAAAAGCAATACTAAGGCATACAAAATTAATCCAAAAGTAAAAACTCAAGTCAGAACCTTGTTAGAAGATCATCAAAAACAAGGCAGAGAAGCACTAAAAGTAATATCGACCCTCAGAAGTATCTCAAAAAAAATATCAAGGCATACAAAATTATGCCAAAAGAAACTTTGGCATTACAAAAGCAACTCAAAATGCTGACACACTACTTAGAAGCAATTCAAAATGTTGATCTACTAAACAGAAGCAACTCAAAAGAAACTCATAAGCATTCTCAGAGGTGTTTTCAACAAGGTATGAGTCAATGAAGAATAATAGAAGCAAAATCTAAGTTTCGTAGGTAAATAAGAAACTCTTCAGAAGTTTAAAATATGATCGTTGAAGGATAAAACAATGCACAAAAATATAAAGAGAATATTGCCAAAATTTACTTATCACAGAAATTTTGAAGAACCACTTCAGAAGTTCTATTATGCTATGGATCAAATAATAGAAGTTCTAGGCATTTTACTCAGAATTTCTGATCCCCGACAAAATGCAAAAGTCATTACCAACCCTGGCTAACTAATTTGAAAATAATGTCAAAGGTTGCAATGGCTAAATATTTTCAAAGCCTATATAGAGATGATTAAGGCAATATTTAAATATATCTGAGAACACACTGAAAATCATTTGATTCAAGAAAAGCATTCACAATCTTTTATCATTCAACTCCAGCTACCACAAAATTGCCAAAGTATTCAAATCCTTTAAAGCCAGATCTATGTCAATTTCAAAAGGAGTTTGAATATGATCTCATTGCATACTTTGTTCATTTAATTGAGTTTTAATTTTTGTACATGTTTGCTTAAGTAAGAGGCATTATACTATACATTCCATTTGGAAAAACAAGTGAGTTAGTTGGTAAGCTCTGTGAAACCAACAGTTTGTAAAAGTTTCTGGTTAACTTTGAAAAACCATTAAGTTAGTTGATAAGCTTGGAAACCAAAGTGTATAAGTTTTGTTGGTGAGCTTGGAAACTAACATGTAAAAGTTTCTGGTAAGCTTCGAAAACCAATAAGTTGTTGGTGAACTTGTAAAACTAATAAGTGTTTTAGTGGAACCTGAGTTCAGTAGAAGAGACTTACTCAAAGAAGTGGAGTAGGAACCCAAGACTGAACCACTATAAAAATATTGTGTATATATACAGTGAGCTATTCTTTATCTTATTTTAAGTACATCCCTTACATTATTGACCAGAATTTTTGAAAGCTCAATTCACCCCCCCTCCCCCCCCCCCCCAGCTTATGGCTTGAGCTACCATACAGTTAGGGACCAACAAGTAGTATCAAAGCAAGCTTCACTAGATAATTTTTAATTACCAATATATTAACATGTGAAGAGATTCAAATGGCCAATATGTTCCACAATACATCCACTGAAGGATAATCCAATTCTAGACTACTTTTTTATGGAACCAATTATGGGTATTAGAAGATGAGGATGCAAAATTTCTTGATCGCCACAAATTACCTGTTGTGGATTGTAGTTAAGAATGGAAAGAATATTGTAAATACAGAAGATAAATATACACTAGAAGATATTCAAACAGTAAAACATGATGCTAAGGTAAAGAATTATCTCTACCGTGCACTATCTTCATCTGAATTTGAAAATATCTCTGCTTGTGATTTAGCCAAGGAAATCTGGGATAAACTTCAAGTAACACATGAAGGTACAAATCAAGTAAAAGAGAATAAAATTAATATTTTAGTGCAAGAATATGAAGCCTTCTCCATGAAAGAATCAGAAACTATCTCTAAAATCTTTAGAAGGTTTTAGAAAATCACCAATGGACTGAAAATCTCAAGAGAGAAATATGAAAAACCCAAGTTAGTTAAGAAGATCTTGAGATCTCTACCAAGATTTTGGATGCCTAAAGTGAATGTTGTAATGTCCCGCTCCCCCACCCTATGTGTTTTGACCATCCCATGCCATGGCCAATACAGGACACTACCACTTCCCTTCTCCTTAAGGGAAGTTTTACTATATCCTCATCATTTTTCATCCAAGGGAAATTCTGCCTATAAATTTTTGCAGGGTCTATCCTGTATTATGTGCATATAAACCTATACATGCATTTATGAATCATATAATTTTACATTTACAATACTAAAACATGAATATATTTCCAAAACTTCACATAAATCCCAATAATTACCCACATCCCAAAACCTACTTAATCCCATGATGGCAATATATATCTAAATTAAATTACATCTATTCACAATTACACAATGACGTGCCAATCATTTTACAACATGCATAATCAGAAAACCTCTCAGTATAAATTAATGCAATTCGGAAAAATACACGTACATAACACAAAATTTTCAATCTGTAATTTATACAAATAAAATAAAGTCCTTGCCTTTAAGCTCCCTTGCTTGACCAATAGCTAAAAACATATAATAAATAGGCATGAGTCTGAGCAACTCAGTAAGTAGGTATGACAGAAAATAATAAATAAAATAACAACATGTTCACAATCACATGTAGGCAATCCATATTCGAATAGTACCATTCTAGCACAACACTCTTTAAATTATATTCTAACATATATATATATACATATGTATCTATATATATACATATATATACATATATACATATATACATATATATATGTATATATATCGTGCCTTTCAGGCACTTCACTTCCAAGTCTCTCTAGTCATATCATATCTATATCATTCAGACACCACAAATCTATCATTCAGGCATCACATATGCTTTATATTGTTACTTCGGACCTCTCATATCTATACCATCATATTTGTGTTATTAGAGCATCACATATCCATTAATGCCTTACTTACTAATACACAACCATGGAATGTTTACCATTCCATTAATGCATGCATCCTCGCATAACTAAGATATTCTCTACACACATGATGTTTGAGACATAGCCAATCTCCAGAATGGGATTTCCGCAATCCCCATCCATATATATATATATATGTACTCGTAAATAACTAAATATAAACAATGAGATACTCATTATCCCTTATTAACAATATATTCAAAGGATCACCTACTTACCTTGAGTGAATCGCGATCCACTCCTCAAGCTCCATACCTTTTTTCCTTCTCAGATCATCCTGTATAGGGTAACAATCTCATTTAATTACTAGTAAACTTAGCTAATTCGTATTAAGCCAATAGATTACTCTTTTTGCACATCATTTACACAAGGTTATCAAACCTTCCTTCATTGTTAATTATTTTCCTAGGCACATAATTCATGTATTCCATACATTATATTAATAACCCTCTCATAATCAATTTCTAGTTGTTTTATGCCTAGTTACTCATAGAAAAATTTCATCATGCAAGTTATAAGTATCATTTACTTTCGAGTAATTCAACATTTATAATCAAGGTAATTCATACCCATCTTCATATAATTGTTTGACAATTCATTATACAAATGTTTTAATATCTTACAAGCATACATAACTTACAAGCTATTCTCTCACATGGGATTTTGGTCTTTCATTCCCAATTATACATCATAATTTCAATACATATTCAACATCAAATTTACCTCAATAACATGCTCATTATGGTTATAATTCAATTAACCCAAGCATACTCACGTTTCTATACAAAATTCCCATTTACTAGTTACAAGTGACTATTCACAACCAAAATTCATACATAATCTCATTTTATCAACTATAAATCATGCCACGATCATTGTAATCAAGTTATTGTGTAAATTTCCTTATTAATTACATCATTTCATACCAAATTTTGCCCTAGGGTTACTGGTCACAGATGGAATTAATGCATAATCACACTTTTCATGCTTAAACAGCCTCAAAAACATTATCACTCACAAATTAACCATTTTTCCCATAATTTTAACAACCAATACTCATCATCTTCTCGAAAATTTCCAAAATTTCACTGTTCACAAACCCTAGAAAGCACAACAACCCAATTTCGATTGGGGAAAGACCATCAAACAAGTCCAAAATACTTTAATCTAGGAACTAATCACTTTCTCTCATGATTTCCACTATTTTCCCCAATTATTTCACTGTTCAACTTTCCAAAACCATAATTTACATGAAAACCTAAATTTCGGATAGGGAAAAAGTGACTTACCTTCATGTTGAGGCATGCACTTCTCCCATGGACAATAATCTAAGCTCAAATCCTTCAAATCTTTCATCCAATCATCAAAAGCCACTTTGCTTTCATTTTCCATTGTCCAAGTTGGGAAAACATGGGTTTGAATATAAGAGTGATGGGTTATCAATAATAATCACATAATTTACTAGCTAAATGGCATGAAAAATGGTAGAATCATGGGTCTTAGGCATGAGGAGGAAGAAAATAGAATGGGGAAGGGAAAACGGAATAGAATGGTCAAAAGAATTGGGATACTGCTTTTATACCACCAATCGGCACCCGCAGCGCCGTCCGTTTGCCGTCGCCTTATCACATTGTGCTCCGATGTCGCTAGCGCCAGTTTGCTAGCCTTGTTTTTATTTTTTACATTTTTCTCCTCTATTTTCCAATGTCATTTCTTCCAAATTAAATTCTTTATTCTCTTTAACTTTTTCCATCATATTTTTACATAAAATGTCATTGTTTCCCATTATTAATTCCTTCAAATAATTTTAAAAATTTTCATTCCCAATCATATTAATCCTAAAGCCCAACAATTTAAAACCCCAAGTGTTATAGTCTCCACACCTTACAAAAAGTTTCATCCTCGAAACTTTAAGTATTAATTCACAAATCAATATATCAACTTTCATCTCAATTTACTATGCTTTCACTGCACACTCTACTATTCTATTTAATCAAAATATACATCTCACTAGTCTATTTTAATCATTCTACACCTTGTAGACTTGTATCCATGTTATACATCACATAGATTATGTTTCCATAATCATGTAATCTAATCATTTATAATATACCATCTTATTTAAGGTAATAATCAAGCTAACATTGGTATTATCATTCAACATTGCTTTAAGTCCCATGTCAAAGTTACAATTATCAATTAACTCAACTAAAAGTACAAATTAATTATGTCAAAATATGTTATTTGCCTCCAAATTTTGATAATATTTCCCATATTGCAGCCATGTCTAGTCATTCAATGGGTTTCATAGGGAGTTACGAGATTGAGCTAAACATGTGGTTTCCTTACCAATTGAATTAATCATTCTACTAAGAATGCAATTTACTTTGGCTTCACATGTTATCAATTTGTAAATAGCCTTAAATCAAGAAAGTGTTGTATTTACCATAACTACACATACATATGACCTTACAATCACACAAGTTTATCAATCATCTCATTAATGAAAACATCTCCATTAAGCCATGATAGCCTCCTATGTTAATCACAAATGGACATATATCAATTCATTATTTTTAATCATGGTATTTATAACAAGTCATTCAAATAAAATGCTTACAAGCAAAGTCATTCAAGGATATATCATCCTTTATCACAATTAATCATAATCATAAAATCCATCGATATCACTTATTCATATCATATATTCGCAACTCACAACTAATTGAATCCAATTATCACATAACATGCCAGTCCTCAAAAGACCGAATATCACCAAAGGCCTATTCATCCTTCTTTCGTACCACATGCCACCAAAGGCATTTCCATCCTATTTTATATTGATATTTGATAAGGGTGTACTCCTATCACTACTATGCCAACCAGGGCATATCCTTATCATTCTTTAGTCTACAAAGGCATATCCATTCATGTCCCTAAGGGCTTATATCAACAAGTGCATGTTCTTACTATTCTCGTGCTATAAAGGCATAATGCCACCAAAGGCATATGCATTCATGTATGCCGACAAGGGCATTTTCATATTACATGAATGTCAGCTAAGGCATTTCCACATCACACATATGTCGACAAGGGCATTTCTATACCATTTTAATACCACCCCATATCGGTGGCATCTCATACTGGGATATCTAGGCATTCATGCCAAGTCCCATATCATTTGGACCATCATATTATCCTTGGCCATGCAGGCCATGCCTCCAGGGCACATTCAATTTGACTATTCAGGCTATCACACTATTTGAGTGTATCAAATTTGACCATGCTAGCCACCAATTTCCTTTTTCAATTTATGATTTGTTATCCCTGTAACACTGGATACAAAAGTACTGAATTCATGGTACTATTATCATTACATCCTGCCTTTATTGCATTCGCAAGATTTTAGGTTTCACTATCTCCATCTATTGAGGGACTCAAGTATATTGCTGCCTTAAACATTATCATGATGGTTTCTCTCATTGATTATACAATGATGATTTTTCTGGTTCATACATAGGTGATTTTCATAAGCTAATCATCAACGCATTATACACTGGTGGTTTTTACCACCAACTCATTGACAGACGTTAATATATCAAGCTCACGCATATCAATATTACTCATACAATTGTTTATCAATATCTTATTCGTATTATTTAAACATGCTCATATTCATTTCACATCATTCATTAGCAACTATATCAATTTAATCCATATGGCATTTCACATAAATTATTAATATTCCATACTTCATTTCACAAAATCCATGAGCAATTGATTATTAATTCAATACATGAGTAACTCCACTCATGACAATGTTATGTAATCCATATACCATTTTATTCAATTCCAAGTATCAATATACAAAACTAAACATATTCAAAATCAACATTAACTTGTCATACATTTCTCATACTAGCGTTAACACCTCAATCCAAATTATCATGCTCTAATTATAGTATTTCAAATCTAATTCATAACTTTTATCACCATCACTACTTAATTCGATCCAATTACACATAAATCATGCTTCAAAATATGTTAATTATCATCAAGTTTGATAATATTTTACCAAAGTCAACAATATCTAATCATTGAATCACTTGTATAAAATTTACTAAAATAGTGAGAGATCAAAAATATTTTAATTACCCATAACCTCATAATCACTTAAGGCAAAAAAATTGATTCCTCGATGCTATATGCTCATACACCTATTTCACAATGTCTAAACAAAAATGCACAACTATAGGAACAATCTATCATTAATACCATATACAAATAGCCCACATGTAATGAAACAAAAGCGATAGTCACTATACCTATCCAATAATTCATTCAATCTAATTATTCACAAGAAAAGTTATTCAATAGAACATTCATTGACATATCATCATTTACAACAGCAACTATAATCATAAAACACATTAAGTAACATTCAAAATTCCTTACATACATTCAATCAAAACAATTCAATAACCCACAAAATTCACATTATCATTTTGATCAAAGCAATCTGATGATTCCATTATAATTCAATTAAATAACCAAACCAAATTCAATCACCAACATTTATTCATGAAACTTTCACAGTTTCATCATTTCAAATTCACATACCTTGTAAAGTAATAATAATTTAATCATTCAAATAAGATGCATATATGCATCACCATGCACTATTTTCCATATTAACGTTATTTATCTCTGATACTGCAGTTCTACCATAATCAATTTCCTTGTTTCTAAATATGCATGTATGATCTGTTTCAGCATTCTTAATCATAATATAAGTACCAATTTGTCTAGCCATACTGAACATTTTCTCTTTTACAACTATTAAGCATATTATCCAATGGTACTTAATATTCAAATTACCTAGATAATCGCTTGGCAAATTAATCATATAGTCAACTTAGGGCTTTCACAATCATATCCAAATAGAACTATTATCATGGAGCTAATACAAACAGTAATAATATTTCTAAAGTTATCTAAATTCAATCATCTGTACTCACTTATGGATTTTTAACATCTCTATCTCAGCAGCATACTAAATTTTTCAATCATCTATTACCTGCTACTAACCAATACCATGCTTAGGAGGCTACACATCAAGTGGTCTCAACCACAACCAAGTGGGCATAGCCACAATCCAAAGTGGACACAGCCACTAACTAGATGGCACTAACCATCATCAAAGTAGACTCAACCACTAACCAAGGGACTCAACTTTTTTACAACTGCAGTATACTCCGGTCCATCCCTACAATCCTGGTTACGAATGTTTCAAGATCCATGACAACATTACGAATGCCATCTATGATATTTATCCATCATTGCAATATAGGCATTGCAAGTTCTCCATCTATACCTATGAAATAAGCAAAGGAGTCCCACACAATAGGTTGATCAAGCCTCTTTGCCATCGCAGGTGGCATAATCAAACAAAGCCCTAACATGGGCAGGATCCCAAATATCAAAAGTAGTCATCCCAGCGGCATACAAACCTCAAATACACAACGACAATATTCTAGTAAGCATTCAAATCTCATATACATACTATTCCAAGAGGCATTCAAACACAAAAATGAACATCAGGTATGCATCCAAGCCTCAATCAAATAATCAATTATTCAAATATATTATTTTTTTTCAAATAGACAATTATTCAAATTCCAACCAAATAACCAAATGCCCAACCTTAAACCAATAGCTAATCAAATAACATGTTATCATGCCATCTTGGCACCCTACAACTGCCAATCATCCAATCATTACACAAAGCCAAATGCCTCATGGGCATATCCTACAATTTCACATTTCACAGACATAATGTTTTATTAAGCAATCCAATCATTTAACTTATAACTCATATCAACATTAAATATTAATTAATCATTTCAAAATAGACATTCAAACTCAATTCCATAGTAATGATATTCTGACCAATATCCAAATTCAAACATGCATTCGTACTTTAATCAATACACATCCTTACTCTAAGCATGCACTCAATTCTTAATTACATAACAGTTGTATTACAACCAATCTCAAATTTTAAGCATGTATACTAATCCAAGCGTACCTCAAATTCTTAATTGCTATCAAGGTATGTTTCAACTTTTCAATCAATTGGCTAAACTCAAATTCAGAACATATTAAATCATTAATCCAAGTAACTTGGACTCATAGCAACATTTCATATCAATCACATAAGAAAATGCAAAATTCCATCAATTATGTTATTAATGAAACTTATTTAATTCAACCATAAACTCAATGTCAATCAATATGATAATATTGCAGATAACACTTTAGTTAATCACATGTTCACAAGTAAAGTTATTTAGTTATACATAACCATGTTGTTAATCATAACTAAAATATACCAAGGAGTCTTCAAATTCTAAACATACTATTCATTACGAAATTCTTTAAATTATGGGCTAAATACATATTTGAATAAGTAACTATATTGCTATAGCATATCATATTCAATTAAAACAATCAAATAACTAACAAAGTTTACACAACCATTTAAACTAAGGAATCCAATGATTCCATCATAATTTAATCAATTAAACTAAAATTAAATTCGCTTTACAATAATCATCCCTACACTTCATAATTTTATCATTTTATATTCACATATCCTATAAATCAATTAAAATTTAAACATTTAAATAAGATACATATAAGCATCATTAGTCTTCCTTATGCTACTTTGATCATAACAATTACATATCATCAACTATGTACATAATCAAGTCATTTGTGTATTGTCACGACATTGTCATATTCATTTCATATCAATATCAACTACACAATATCATATCCATTCATGTGAATAACATTTCTACTAAAATTTTTAAGTGCTTCTTTTTCCCTTACTCATGCCTTCAATGTACAACTAACATTTCTCTTTCATTTCTGTGTTCTTTCTTCCATTATTCTTATAAGTTCATAAACTCTTATTGGCATTAAATTTTCTATTTCATCTAAAAATCCAATGCCATCATTGTCTTGGGCTCTTCTCTCAACTTAAACTTATCACATAGATAAGTTATTGGGCTCTAATACTATTTGTAATGTCTCGCAGCCCCACCCTATGCATTTTGACCATCCCATGTCATGGCCGATACAGGACGCTACCACTTCTCTTCTCCTTAAGGGAATTTTTACTATAAACTCACCATTTTTTTTATTTCCAAGGACAATTTTGCCTATAAATTTGGGTAGGGTCTTGATGAGCCAAAATATAGATGGTTCACAATCAGTCCCTGGCGATGATGCCAAAAACTTGATGGTTGGCCAAAGAC
>JAYJMB010004434.1:0-12979 GCA_036873735.1 Pouteria campechiana | reverse complement strand
TTAGGAATCAAATAGGTGCAAAAGATGAAGTATTAGGAGAATAAAATATGACATTTTGCATTCTCATCAAAATGATGAGAGTGAAAATGAGTTTTATTAAGATGTTTTGGGAGATGAGAAAGATCTAGATGAAGAGGAGGGTTCTCATGGAAAGAATGGTAAGGATCCTCAGGCTAGAGATGATTTAGCAGCAACTATCTCAGATACTCAACACACTCCAACCTCATCCATTCTAGCTCTAACTCAAACCATTCATACATCTATTTCTACCCCCCATGTCACAACTATTTCAACTTTTCCATTGTTAGATGTTTCTAACTTATAGGCCTTACTTACAGTTAGTTTGGGATCTCTCAAAGCTAACTTGCAGGCGTACATATAGGAGCAAATTCCTGCTTCTACATCAGCTGATCAATCTGACTACATAGCAAAGAAAAGCCATCTCCTTCCAAATGATTCTGAAGTTAGAATACCAAAGAGCATTTTTCATAAATTATCTCTCTTGTCTTTTAAGGATTTGAAGTTATTTAACTATCTTATCAAAAATCCCTAGTTTAAGTTCCCTAGTTTAACTCTTTGAATCATAGTTAAAATTAACACACTTATGACTTTCCATTCATATTGATCATATCTTTCTTGTTCATTCCTTTTATCTGATGATAAAAAGGGAGAGAAAATTAGCATAGGTAGCATGAGTAAATAAGCATGTTGACAGGGGGAGTAATGTTGATAGGGGGAGGAATGTTATTTTCAGTTCATCCTTAGTTAGTTTTGTCATCATCAAAAATGGGAAGAATTGTTTGATTTATGTTTCCTATTTTCATGATGAACAAACTTGGATGAAATAAGTTTTATTGTATGGTTTGATAATGATACATATATTCAATGTAGAGTGGATTAATGTAAATATGTTGAAATGCATGTAATCAAGTTGCGTGAAGTGATGGATAGAATGTAAACAAATTTCTAGAAATAGGTTAAGGATGGAAGACATTAAGTGAAGAAATTTGTCAATGTTTTGGTCAACAACCTTAATAGCTTTGTAGTCAGGAACATATCCGGCGAAGTTGACAATTGGTGAAACTCAACAGATTCAAATCAAGCAAAGTTAGAAATTGGTGAACCTCGATAGA
Organism: Pouteria campechiana; assembly: GCA_036873735.1. Lineage (NCBI taxonomy): Eukaryota > Viridiplantae > Streptophyta > Magnoliopsida > Ericales > Sapotaceae > Pouteria > Pouteria campechiana. Next base: position 11,846 of record JAYJMB010004434.1, on the reverse strand, counting down.
TTTGTAGTCAGATACATATCCGGTGAAGTTAAACTTCGATGGATTTTTCTATGAAGGAAAATGTCAATAGTTTATCATAAAACATCAATGATTTTGGCACAGTTGTAGGCAGTTACAAGATCTAAAAATGAAGCAGTGTTGATATTTTCTTTAGCCTCTTTTAAGAGGTTATCTCCTAGCAATTAAACATCTATATTAAGGAGAGATATGTTGAAAGATAGTAAGAAATAGAGAAGAAAAATCTTGTAGTAAGATCAAGAGAAAATCAAAAGATCAAGATTATACAGAATTCTAACTCTGGTTTTGCAAGTGAATGAAGCTTGGATAATCAGAAGCACTGAAGTCACCTAAGAGTTGAATTGGTTGTAAGCATTTTCTTATTACATTCTTTATTCTATTGATATCATGCAATTGAAAATATTTCAGAGAGATTAAATATAGTTCATGCACAAAAATTTAATACCCTATTGCTCCTATCCTTGTTATATGCATTGAATAACCACTTTTGATGGATCATATATTGCTTCATGTGTTTCTCAAGCACTTTTGTACTTACAAAATTATTCTTTTTTCTTTGGTACCCATTTGGAGATGGGTCTAGGTGGATTAATGGCAACATAATTTAGTACCCATAATTTCTTTTGTGCCACTAAGTTGATATTTGGAGATTGTATAACATTTTCTACATCTTTAACATTCTTAGAAACCAAAATCTGGCTTTGTTTGATCCCTAATTTTCTTCGAGAATGATTGCAGTATTTCTTTTGTTGTTTACCACCTTTTCTTTTTGGTTTGACTTTCAATAAGGTGGAGGTTAGGGTTTTCTAAGGGCATTATTCTCAGCCTTGACTAGCTTAAGTTCATTGTTATTACATTGCTTATTCTTTAGCTAATCATTCTCTTCTTTTAATCTGAAGCACTGATTGGTCATTTTATTTAGCTCCTTTTTCATCTCCTTAGCTTTTAAAACCTTGAAATCATCATATAAATCTTCTAAAATTTCTTAAAACTTGGGAGTTTTAGTTTTAAAAAATACCTCATTATCATGAATAGCTATGAAACTAAATGCACTTACTTGTTTTTCTTTAGCTCCACTTGAATCTTTACAAACAAATTCTTCTATCACATCTTATTGCTGCATAGAATCAATAGTTTTGGTCCCTTAAACCTTATCAATTTTTTCATAAATAATTTCTAATCTATCCTGGATATCTTTAATAGAATCACACTTAGATATTCTTTCAAAATCAGTGGGGAACAAAGCACAATATAAACAAGTTTTGGCTTTAGCAACACTTTCTATAACTTCTATATCCTCTTGAGCGCATTTGTCTTTAGCATTGAGGCTACAATGTCATTTTTGATAATGAGCCACAACCAGTAGTCTGTGGCAATTATAAAATTTTGTATTTTGAGTTTCCAAGACCTATAATAAGCACTATCAAAGTATGGAGGTCTGAAAATAGATTGTCCCTCAGCAGGAATATTGTGGAACGAATTGGCTATATGAATATATTCACAAGTTAAATTCCGCTGATCAAAAGTAACTAGTGAAACCTACTCTGATACCACTTGTTGATCTTGTTCAGTAGGTGGCTCATGATGGGAGGGGTGAATTGATAGTTAAAACTTATAGCCAAATAAAATCTTAATGTTAAAAGAGAATAGAAATCAAATCAAATAGCATAAGACACTAAAAGTTTTTTAGTAGTTTGGCCCAACTTGGTACCTACTCCACTCTCCAAGTCAACTTCCTCTGCTGCATTAGGTCCTACTAACATAAGTTGGTTTTTCATGAGTTTACCAATGAACGCATATACTAGTTTTCTTAAGCTCACCAGAAACTCTTACAACTATTAGTTTCTAAGATGACAAATGAAATTGTTGGTTTCTAAGCTCACCAACGAACTTGTTGGTTTCCAAGCTAACCAATGAGCTTGTTAGTTTCTAAGCTCACCAATAAACTTATATAAAGGTTGGTTTCTAAGCTCACCAACAAACTAATACAGATGTTGGTTTCCAAGCTTAGCAATAAATTTTTACAGAAGTTGGTTTCTAAGCTCACCAACAAACTTATAAAAATAACAAGTCTCTAGACTTACTGAGGCAGTTAAACTGTAGGAGAGTTGTACATTAGTTTACCTCTTAGCTAGGCAGATTACAGATGAATAAAATGCAAATGAAATAGATATTCAATGTAAAGTAATAGATATCAAACTCTAGAGATAAGATGATGATTGAGCTTGAAATTAGATTGTCTTTTAAGCACAGTGGAGATTGACTATCTTGGAAGAAAAGTTTTCTCTTTAGAAAGTAAATTCTCATTTATGTCTCTTCTCCCTTCTTTTATTATTTTCCTTGTCTTCTGTCTTATTTGCCTTTGCTCTACTTTTGTACTATCTTTGAATTCCAGCCATTCATGATAGATGACTTGCATTAAATGTTGAAGACTGTTCTGATAATCTCCCATTGAGAAAAGTTTTGTTCTAATTAATTCTTATCAGCTAGTGTATCTATGGCACCATTGAATTGACCATTGAAATGATCTTTTTGGTTCATTCTATTTGTGGAAAGGAGTGGAAGAATGCAATTTTTGAAAATAGAATCACTGAAAGATAGGAGGGCGCTTAATTTGAATTTTGATCTGTCTTCAACTAATTCTTTTTGTCTGAAGTAAGTAGCTTTAATTCATATGAGGGTTCATCTAAAAGTCTTAGCCAACTTTCTCCAAAGTAAGTAGCTTATAATCATGTGAGACTTGTCTAAAGGTCTCACCTGGTCTTTGTCTAAAGTAAGTGACTTTTCATTGTGTAGGAACTCATCCAAAAGTTTACGCTGGTCTTTATCTGAAACACCTCAGTCTGTCCCAAATTAATTTTAGACAAACTAGCAATAAGTGAAAAGTAAGATTGTACAATGGTGTCTTATCTTTCTTTGGAGTTATTATATGCATCTGAAGACACCACTTCATCCAAAGTTACTATGGTGTGCTTGAAAACATTGCTTCATCTGAAGTTAATTTTTGACAAAGTAAGACTTGTAAGAGTGCTCATTTGGATTTCAACTTCTTTTTGTTGGACCAAATAGTGCATGTGGCAATCTATCAAGTTTTGATGATGAGCAACAACATATGAGTGACATGTATGGTACTAACAATTATATTCTCAAGCATTGTAGAAACAGGTCTAAACATATAGGGAAGCAATTTGAATATAGTGGTAGCATACACAGTGAATGCATCGGCAAGCACAATCCACTAACCGAATGATTAGAAAGAATAACACTGAAACTTTGAAAAGAAGTCATTAAGTAAATCTGTAGTCATGGAGATCAAGCCTCAATGAGTGATCAAGCAAATTGTCTACAGGTAAAGTCAATGTTAGATAGCATCTACCATAAGAAGATTCAGATAAATTATTCCACAAACAAGACAAAAAAATTGATTATAATCAATACTTGTCTGCAACACAAAGATGAACTTAGTTTGTAGAAGAAGAGACAAAATGGAGCAGAAATCAGACAAATGAAGAAGCCAAAATGAAGCCAAATTTACTCAAGCATTTGTCTATAAAGCTCATTTGAAAAATTGAAAAGTACAAGGAACCTGTCTACAATCCTTGAAGAAAATATAGAAGACAAAGAAGAAGTAGCACAATAGCTAAAGAAGAAAACTTCGTCTACCGCCTTCATCTATAAAGAGTTGTCAGTCACTAGCCATCAGACAACCTTTACAGAAGCAAGTCATCCATGCCTGGAATGAGTTGTCTGTTACTTAATAGACAACCAATACATGAGTGGCTAGAAAGAGAATTTGTCTACATACCACAACTTCGTTTGTCACTTACGACAGACAAACCATTTGGGAGACTTTGTCTATGGGCTAAAACTTCATTTGCTAATCCTAATAGACAAATAATAGACAAACTACATTTTGTCTATTAGGGAGGATACTTTGTTTGTCAAGAAGAATTATCTACCACTTACAATAGAAAAAGGTACTTCGGCTAAAAAGAAGAAAACTTCATCTGGTGAAGGATACTTTGTCTCTAGAGAAGATGCTTTGTCCATGCCATAAAGATTGTTTGCCACTTATAACAGACAAAACAACAGATAAAGCCACCTCACCTAATGAAGGAAACTTCATCTGTCAAAAGAACATAATTTGATGAATAGATAAACTAGAAGACAAAGTAAATTACTACAATGGTCTCTAACAATGATGAAATGGTCTATCTTGTGAGTCTACTTAGAGATACTTTGTTTACTACCTACAAGAGATAAATTCAAGACATGATCCGACAAAGTTCTCAAATAAAAAATGATATATCAAGAAGAGTAGAAGCCATTTATGCCAGACATTGCTGACTACACTCTCTAGTCATAATCTCATTCAAAGCAAATTTTATGAAGCAAATCGGACAATTCGAGATTAGCTGAAGATGAGAAGAAATTTAAAGGAAAGCAGTCTACACTCTAACAAAGGTTGCAATACTCAAAGGATGCATTCCTTCAGGCTTAATGAGCATCTTTCCAAACTAGTGAATGAGTCAGTCAACAAGAAAAGTCTTCATCCGGCATTAACTAAAACCAAAAAGGTACCTTCTTCAAGGAACAACACTGCAAGCTTTCTAGCTATAAGTGAGTTTCTCAAGAAGATAGCTTTTCAATGGGAGAAATTAGAATGGTCTTCAACATTAATAGAAAGCCAACTACCTCCAACGAGCAAAGGTTTCTAAAGTAATATAAAGGTAGTACAACAACAATGAATAAGGTTGAGGAAGCTAAGAGACAAATAAGAATAGAGTTCAAACAAGTAACACCTTTCTCAATAAGACTATGCTTCCTCCTAGATAATCAATCTCCATTGCGATGATAGACAATGAGCTTAAAAGTTCTATCATAATCATATACTTGGAGCTTTGATATCTAATAAGCTTCAATGAGATATCATTTTATTTATGAGCTTAATCATTATACAAATCTGCCTAAGAAAAGAGGCAATGTAATGTGTAAAAAGACTGCTGTCAGATCAACTATATGAGTTAGTGGTGAAATCAAGAAAACCACATTGTATGAGTTGTTGGTGAATTCAAGAAAACCATCAACTTTGCTGTTGACCTTTGAAACCAGTGATTTTCTTAGTAACTTTAAAAATTAGAAAAGTGTCAGGGATACTTGTGTATGCCTCCTGGAGCTAGAATCCAAAAGAGTGTTGGAGACACTTGTTTATGCCTCCTAGAGCTGGAATCTAAAAGAGTATCGAAGACACTAGTATGTTTCCATTATATGGTATATAGTGGAACTTAAGGCACAATAAGTTGGTGCCCTTGGAAGAGTGGATGTAAGGACGAGATTTTCGAACCACTATAAAAATCTTGTTGTCTGTGTGTATTTGCTCTATCTTTCTTGCACTTTATTATTTTCATTAATTACTTGAGAAATTGCTTTATATCCTTCATTACTTCATCAAGCATAATGTTAACACTCACATTATTACACACACACATACTACAAAATGTTGACATAGGAATGACTAAGAGAAATTGAACTTGGAAAGTGAAGCAATCATACAAACAAACATGGAATTATATATATATTGCATCACTACTTCCTCTTGGCTCATTAAGTTTTATTTGGCTGTAATTTTTATTTACTCAATTCACCCCTCGCCTCTTGAGCTGCTCATCTGCATGGGACCAACAATTTGTATCAGAGTAGGCTTCGCAAGTTAATCTTAAATATAAGAAATTAACTTGTGAAGAAATTCCCACAGCCAGATTGTTCTACAGCATTCTTGCTCAAGGACAAGTTAGTTGCAAACCTCTATAAATTATCATTTTGTTATAGTCTCTAAAAAATTAATCTTAATTAAAATGTCCATGTGTAGCCCTATTAAAAATACAAGAGAAATTATTTATTAAAAACCTAGAGGATTCGAGTAATTGACTCTATGCAGAAGCAACAAAAACAAAAGCAGCAAAAAGAAGCATTTAAGAAGAATCAAAAAGAGTTGGAAGACAATCAAGTAAGCAATTTTTAGTATATTATGGGTTCAAGAAAATGAGGCAATTCTCTGATCTAAACTTTGAAACCTTCAAGAAATCGATATTTGCCTTAAATGTTACTTAGTTGATAGCATATCATTTTGAATGTTATACACATTATATTGAAAGTATAATTTGCTTATGCATATCATTAACCACTCAAATCATTGTCCTCCAATAATAAGTAAATCACTATTATATTCTCAAAAATCATACATATTTTGAATTGAAAATGAATTGAAAAATGCCATCATCTCATATTTGCTAGTAGATAAAGTCATCACTTTGTCTGTTAGATTGTTTGTTGCCATAAAATTTGTCTAAAGCTCCCAAGGCATACTTAATAAATCCTCTATTTAACTTTGTTTCAGACCTACCTCTCGCACTCACTATTAGATATAGAATCCTCCCTCGGAAAAAGGGGATTCAAATTCTCACTATTTCCATCTCTGCTCCTTGTCCTCTTAGCACCATTTTCCTCCACTCGTCTTGCTACCAAAAACCCCCAAACCTCAGCTGATGGAAATGGCAGATGCAAGAGCTTAAAGAAGACTCCAGCATCCATGTCCAGAAGAAAAAGAAGCAAAAAGGAGTTAGAGGAACTGCATGCATCCAAAAGAAGTGAAGTTCAGAGAAATAGATTTCTAGAGGTAACTTTTCGAATGATTAAACTAGAAGTATGTGACTAGATAAGCTTTCAAGGCTGGAAAAATCATATTCGTCGCAAGGACAAAAGCTATTAAAGAATGGTGAAAATGGTTCTCTGCAATTATGACAATAAGTGTTCGATGGATTGGAAACAAGAAGATAGATCTATCCCTTGAAAGCATTAAAGAAGTTTGAATCTTTCCTTGATTGAAAGATAAATATTTCCGTGGCCAACACCCAGAAGAAAATTGTTCTCACAACTAATAGAAATATTCATCGGAGAGAATATAAAGAATCTAAATACCAAGGTTCTAGATGTAAACTTAAGGCTTTGTTATCTTATCCTCAATAACAACATTCATCCCAAGGTTGGAACTAGGGGTAATGTTCCTAAGAAAGAAGCGAAGATCCTTTGGGCATTGAAGTATAAGAAGAAGTTGGATCTTGCTAAACTGATGTCAGACCATCTTTCCCAAGTCAAATTATCACCAAGGCTTCCCTTACCATATAGAATGGCAATGGCCCAAATATTGAGAAGGGCAAAGGTGAATTGTTGTATGAAGTCCTTGAGGTATTCAAAAATTCAGACATGATTGATGAAATAGCACTAAAGAGAATGGGAATATCATCAAGTGATACAATCATCAAGAAAACTAGAGGGGCAAGATAAGCAAAAATAATTAAAGAAGAAGAAGAAGAAGAGAAAGACAAAGAAGAAGAGGAGGAAGAAGAGGAAATGAGAAATGAAGAACATTATCAAACAAACAGAATACAAAGAGAGAGAGAGAAGAAGAAGAAGAAGAAAGAATATAATCTATCAGGGAAGAAAGAGAGGAAGTCATTTCAATAGCACTGGAAAGAGAAACAGCAACTGCAATAGAACCATCTCCACACAACAGTCAATTCCATCTCTCTTCAAACATACTCACTCACCCCTAGTAGTCCAACATAGTCCATAAGATCATTCATCTCCATATACCCGACACATTCCACAAAATCTTGAAAATAGGCTTCAAAACATTGAACTATTTGTTGTATTCATGAAACTAAGAATGGATTCGTTGGACAAAAAAATAGAAATCTTATTCTCTTTAATAGAATCAATCAAAAACCAAAAGAAGCCAATTTCTGTCTCACCAAGTAGAGATATTCACTTTGCCTCACCATCCCCTCAGTCAGTTCACTCCTCCTATACCTCACCTCATCAACCACCTTATTTCTCTTTTGTTCCATTTTTACCACATCACACACCTCATAAATCTCCATCCCTTGCTTATCACACGAATTTTCCAATAGAATTCCCTAGGTCTAATTCTATATCTTCTATATCATAATCAACAATTCCAATAAGTAAAATCTTTAAATCTTTAAAATCTACTTTAAAGAAGCATTTAGAAAATCCCTCTTCACCTCCTCAAAACATCAATCAATCCATTTCATTCAAACTCATTCAGATTCCAAAATCTTCCCATCCATCTCTAGTCATTCCTCAACCACCTTCAAACATCAATCAACCCACTCCACCAGAAGTCATGCCATCCTCATCTAAATCATATCAAGTTCAGCGTCCCAAATTTCCAAAACAAAATTTCTCAATCCCTAAGAACAGAAAGTTAAAAATGACCCTTGAAGAAGTTGAACATAGACAATTAATAAACCAAACAATTACTTTCACTCTTCAATCATAAAATAAATCCTTCACTTTATCTGATCTTTCTTTTCCAAATTTTAAAGAACAAGATTATCTTAATAACATCATAATAATGAAAGAACCATCCAAAACCTTCAAGCCTAAATCTCTTCCAGATGGGTATAAAATTATTGATAAAATACTAAATGAATTCTCCCAATAATCACCAAATGTTGAATCCTCTTCCTCTACAATTCACTCTTCTTTTGAATCATCTCCATCTACAACACCACCTCCTAATGAACTATCTCCTTCTACAACACTTGCTCCTTCAACCACACTCTTTCAGTGCTCAACCTCCTACAAGGATCAAAGCTTCAGCATCTAGGCCCTCAACAAGCAATACTTAAGGAACTGAATCTACATGTATCCTTCCAAGAACAATCTCCATGACACATGACACCTTTAACTATTGAACAAATGCTAACACTATAGCAATTCATCATGGCAAGCCTCCTCCAAATCCAGAACTATTAGATGATAACTATCGAGTGGGCATTAAGCTCATTGACCATCATGAGATAGCCCCAAATTCTCTTATGCTGACTATAACTATTTTTGAAAGATGGTCAACCGTCAACAAGAAAGCACAAGATCAAGGATTACCACTTCTTCATTCAATACTGATGGATCCTGATTACCTTAGGTGAATCAATTTGTTCATAACCATATCCCAAAGGCTCTCAATATAAAACTTCCATTAGAAAAATATGTTTTTTTTGGGTCACTGATGTACATCGTATATATCTCACATTAATGCAATTATCTTCAGGAAAATTTTCTTTTTGGTTATTATCACTTACATTGTTAAAATTTCATTTCCCTTCTATAATTTATCTTTTTGATTATGATAAAAAGGGAGAGAAATATATGCAATGAGCAATGAGTGAATAGAGTACAATTTTAATAGGATCGTATAAGAGTAAAATTTAATGATAGTACATACTCAGGGGGAGTTGAATCACATAGTGCAATAAAGCTACATAAGTTAAACAAATAATTTGTGTAGTGAGATAGGTGGAGCCAAAACACAGTTATCCATACATAAAACTCCTATGTATTTACAACCTTTCCTTCTCTCAAAGGTATTTCACTCAAATGTTTTGTCATCATCAAAAAGAGGGAGAATGTTGAACCAAACAGTGCATGTGGCAATCAGTCAAATTTTGATGATGAGCAACAACATATGAGTGGACATGTGTGGTACTAACAATTGTGTTCCCAAGCATTGCAAAAATAGGTTTAAACATACAGGGAAGCAATTTGAATACAATGGATAGTATACACAATGAATGCATCAGCAAGCACAATTCATTGACCATAAGTAGACGAATGATTAGAAAGAATAGCACTAAAACTTGGAAAAGAAGCTATCAAGTAAATCTGTAGTCATGGAGCTTAAGCCTCAATGAGTAATCAAGCAAATTGTCTCTAGATAAATTCAGTGTCAGATAGCATCCACCTCAAGAAGATTCAGACAAATCATTCCATGGACAAGACAGAAAAGTTGCTTATAATCAACACTTGTCCACAACACAAAGATGAACTTAGTTTGCAGAAGAAGAGAAAAAATGGACTAGAAATTGGACAAATGAAGACAAAATTACTCAAGAATTTGCCTATAAAGCTCATCTGAAAAATTGAAAGGTGCAAAGAACTTGTCTATAATCCTTGAAGAAAATATAGAAGATAAAGAAGAAGCGGCACAACGGCTAAAGAAGAAAACTTCATCTACCACCTTCATCTGCAAAGAGTTGTCTATCACCAACTATCAGACAACCGTTACAGAAGCAAGTTGTCCATGCCTCGAATGAGTCATCTATTACTTAACAGACAACCGGTACATGAGTGACTAGAAGGAGAATTCATCTACATGCCACAACTTTGTTTGTCACTTACGACAGATAAATTAATAGATGAACCACTTACAAGACATTGTTTGCGGACTGAAACTTTGTTAGCTAATCCTAACAGACAAATAACAAACAAAGTACATTTTGACTATCCGGAAGGATACTTTGTCTATCAAGAAGAATTGTCTACCACTTACAACAGACAAAGGTACTTCAGCTGAGAAGTAAAAAACTTTGTCTGGTGAAGGATACTTTGTCTACAGAGAAGATGCTCTGTCCGTGTCACAAAGATTGTCTGCCACTTATAACAGATAAAGCAACAGACAAAGCCACCTCACCTAATGAAGGAAACTTCGTCTATTAAAAGAACATCATTTGATGAACAATGAAGAAGAGAAACTTTGTCTACGCTTCTATGATTTAGTTGTTGCTTGTAACAAACAAATTAGAAAAAGTAAATTACTACAACAGTCTCTGACAATGACAAAGTGGACTATCATGTGGGTCTACTCAAAGATACTACATCTATTACCTACAAAAGACAAATTCAAGACATGATCTGACAAAGTTCTTAGATAAAACATGACATATCATGAAGAGTAGAAGCCATCCATGCTAGACATTGCTAATTGCACTCTCTAGTCATAGTGTCATTCAAAGAAAATTTTATAAAGTAGACTAGACAATTCGAGAATAGTTAAAGATGGAAAGAAATTTAAAGGAAAGCAGTTTACACTCTAACAAAGGTTGCAATACTTATGGGTTGCATCCCTTTAGGCTAAATGAGAGTCTTTCCAAACTAATTAATGAGTTAGCCAACCAGAAAAGTCTTCATCTGTCATTTACTAAATTTGGAAAGGCACCTTCTTCAAAGAACAGTGCTATAGGCTTTCTAGCTATGAGTACATTTCTCAGGAAAACAACATTTCAATGGGAGAAATTAGAATGGTCTTCAACATTAATAGAAAGCCAACTACCTCCAATGGGCAGAAGTTTCTGAAGCAATATAAAGGTAGTGCAGCAAAAATGAAGAAGGTTGACGAAGTTGAGAAACAAATAAGAACAGAGCTCAAATCAGTAACATCTCTCTCAATCAGACTATGCTTCCTCCAAGATAATCAATCTCCATTATACTGATAGACAATGAGCTTAGAAGTTTTATCACAAGCATATACCTGGAGCATTAATATCTAATGAGCTTAAATGAGATATCACTTTATTTATGAGCTTAATCATTGTACAAATCCTCCTAAGAAAAGAGGCAATATATTGTGCTAAAAGATTGCTGTCAAATTAGCTATATGAGTTAGTGGTGAACATAAGAAAATCACATTGTATGAGTTATTGGTGAACTTAGGAAAACCATCAAGTTTGTTAGTGACCTTTGAAACCAATGAGTTTCCTGGTAAGCTCCTAAAACCAAAAGAGTGTCGAGGACATGTGTATATGCCTCATAGAGCTGGAATCTAGAAGAGTGTCAAGGATACTCATTTACACCCCCTAGAGATGGAATCTAGAAGAGAATTAGGGACAGTAGTGTACTTCCATTATATGGGATATAGTGGAACCCAAGGCACAATGAGTTGGTGCCCTTGGAAGAGTGGATGTAGG
>JAYJMB010004430.1:0-12983 GCA_036873735.1 Pouteria campechiana | reverse complement strand
TGCTGCTGCGGAAGCTTCTGGAAGGGCTAGGGTTTTGGTTCTGGGGCTGAAGTTGGGTTTAGGTAGAGGAGCGCTTGGGGAGGGTTTGGAATTTTTTATGTTTGGGATGGAAATAGGCGGAGAAGATAAGAGAGCGGCGAAGGCCATCCTGCCCGCCAACAACCGCCGTTCGCTCGTCACCAGCGCCTGACACTGCTGCCTTTGACGATCTGCCGACGTCGCCAGCAGGACGTTGAGCGTCGCCGCCGACGACGCTGCCTGCTCCGCCGGTGGTCCCGTCCGCCCTGCTCGTCGGCGGGTGGGCTGCGCCGTTCCATGCGTTGCATCATTCGATTCGCCGGCGTCATCAACTAGTTGGTTGTTTTGGATTTTTCATGGCCAACAAAGTTTTGTAACACTCACTCAGTACTTCTGTCACACAGTTCTATTGAAAATCGCACCTCTGCATGCCTAAAACCAATTCCATAGAACTTCTGAGATCATAAACACAAAAGTTCTATTAAACTTCTGTTCTGCACATAACTTTAGCCTCTCGTTTTCCACCTCTGTGCAAGGTACACAGAATTTCTGAGGGTATTAGCTTAGAACCTCTATGTAAGCACTGTATTGCATAGAACTTCTATTTAACCCTAACAGAAGCTTCGATTCCCTTACAACCCTAAGCTCAGAATTTCTGCACCACTATATCTTTCTTCTAAGCTCATTCCATAGAAGGGAGATTCAAAATCTTTTCTTCTTCTGCATTTTTCCCTCCATTCACCTGCTCCCATCTTGTTCACACTAGAGATTTTTCATCTCTAGACCTTCAGAGAACTCCTCTTTTCTACCTCCCAAGTCAAGAATTTCATCTGTTACTGCAATGGCAAGAACAAAAAGGGCTAGCAACCTAGTAGAAATCTCTAATTTTGAAGAAAGAAGAATGACAAAGGCAGAAACACTAAGAAAAGGAGAAGAACGAAAGATTATGTTCTTAAGGTAATCTTCAATAGCAACTCTTCTGCTTATAATAAGTTTTGTAAACAATTTGAAGGTAGAAAGATAGTAAAAGGAAAAGTATTTGATTTCAAAGCATTTGGAGAGAATGGGCTTAATCTTGAAGTAACAAATTGGATCAAATTCCAAGGATGGGAAAGTTTCATGGGCTACAAGGATAAGTCATACACTAGATTGATTCAAGTCCTTGCTGCCACTTTTAACTACAACACTAGGAAGTCATGGATAGGAAAGATAGAGATAGATCTATCTTTAGAGAATATTAGAAATACCTTTAATATTCTTGAGATAGAAAATGAAGAGATTGATTGGCCATCAAATAGGTTAGTTTGTTTTCAGATTTAGCTAAAGTAAAAATCAAAGAAAGTGTAACCTACTTACATGTCATCCATCTGGATTTGGATATTAAGTTAGCTCATATGTTAATTTTTAACAACTTATATCCCAATATAGGAGGCACCGATCAAATTTTTGAGAAAGAAGTCAAGATCCTATGGGCATTGAAGCATAAGAAGAAATTAGATTTGGCTCAAATAATAGCTGATTAGTTTTACTTGGTAAAGGCTTCCACCAAGAATTGTTTACCTTACAAGATGGTCATGAACAAGATCATGAAAACAACAAATGCGAACCTCTCAAAGGAAGATGGAGAAGACTACATGGCAAGAGAAGAAATAAACAAAAAATAGTGAAGAGAATTGGCTTCAAGCTAACTCCACAAGGGTGGATCTCCCAAAAGCCAGGGAAAGAAGAACAGATAAAGAGAACAGAAATTGGAGAAGAAGGAAGAAGGCAAGAAACTGTGGAAGAGCCAACAAGAGAGGAAGCCATAGAAAGGAATGAGGAAAAAACAAAAATACAAGATAGAGAAGTGAGTATAGCAGTTCTACCCTTTGGACCATCTCAAACTCAACCTCAATCCTCCATTCCTCCACCAACAGTAGCCACTTCAATTTCCATTTCATAACAAATTCCACAGCACTTAGAGGAGAGATTATTCATGATGGAACACTTTCTGCAAACCTTAGCTCTCCAAATGAATAGATTGGATCATAACCTTTCCACCATCATGTCTTCTATGATACTAAGAGCTGATAGATTGACCAGTGAATAGATTCTCTACAAGCTCTAGTAGAATCATTCAAAGGTCAAACCTACCATTACCATTTCACTCCACCTCAAATCCACTTCTCTCCACCTCCAACTCATTTTTCTTCACTTCCACATCATTTCTCTCCATCCAGACCAAACTCTCCAATCACAGTGATGTCTTCCCCCTCACTATCTCCACATCTATCATCTCCCAAAATTCCAAAGGTTGCTCAACTTGTGAGCCAACTTACTAACATCACTTCCTCCACTCCTCCAATACAGCCATCATCATCAGTTACACCAAATGGAGCCCCATCATTGCCTTAGGATTATCTTACCAATCCTCATAGGGCTATTGTCATACATGGGAAGTATCCCATCATAGTGCCTTTACCTAGAGTTTATTTTCTTCCTCCAAGACCATCCATCTCTTTGGACTGGACTTGGATGGATCTCATTCGATTAGGAGAAGTAATTCCTGAATGAATTGAGAAAATTCCACTAGAATGGGATAATCTTCTAAATCATCTACCAAATTTCAGACCTCCTCCAGAATGTTTATATCCTCCATCTCCACCAAAAATCCCTCCACATCCTCCTCAAAAATCAAAAGAAGAAAGTTGTGACATTCTTCTTTGCATCTATCATCCAATCAGACTCACATATTCTAAATTCTTTACTCAATCAAAAATAAACTCTAACATTACAAGAATGTTCATATCACAATCTTTTCATTCATCTTTCTACACTTCCATTTCCATAAATCATGGATTAAAATATACTTTCCAAGATCATGCTAATCTCCAATCCCCCTTTCACACCCAAGGGTCATGAAATCAATATTCTTCAGTTAGCATCCTTTCAAGATGCATACACTGAGAAGCTTCTTCAGATGCTTCCAGTATCAAGACCCCCTAGAATAGTGTTTCCATCTCCCTCAGGATCCTTCAATAACATCTTAATAACTAAGGAAGAACACTTGTTCTATTCTACAGCAAATTTGCAAGCTATTGCTGATAATCTTCCACTCCCTTATCCTCAGATTGTTGATCCATCTATTTCTTAGAAAATATGGATCAATTCTTCAAAACCACTACCCGCTCCAAAACCCAAAACATCACTCCCTCCAAAGAAAGCTAGAAAAATAACCCAAAAACTACCTCCAAAGCCAAGGAAAATTAGAAAATCACCTTCTATCCCAAAACCATCACTTTCTACTCCCTCATCTCAGCCATCTAGTTCCAAACCTAAGAGGAAGCCTAGAATTCCACCTCCCAAAGAACACAAAAATGACTCTCTTGAAAGGATAACCATGTACTATCAAGAATACACTACAAGGATGAATGCCAAATATCTTAAAAGGACTTCATCCAGTCTTTCTTGAACTTCTAGACCTAGAATTTTGAAACCGCATTAATTTCAGCCATGTTCATAGTTGTGGAACAATTGCATATACTCATGAACCCCCCACTACAATTACAAAAGATCCCACTCTTACTCCTCCTCCTCCTCCTAAGAAAACAGCTTCTAAACCCAAGTCATCTCTCACAAAACCTTCATCCTCCACCACTATAAAAACTCCCACTCTCTCTTCTAATAATCCACATTTCTTCTCTCTCACATATACCAGAAAAAGTAACTGACTACTATACTTAAAACTCACATCTTCTTATTTTGACTTCCTTCATCTCTTATGTGCTATCTCTAAGTATTAAATGTCTTTTCTGTTGTATTGTTGAATCTCTGGTATGTAATTTTTTTTACTTTTGCTATGTAATTTTTTTGTTGTATAAAGTTTGATCTCAATGATACAATTATTTCCTCTTTACGGCATTTTTTTTATTATGAAAAAAATTATGGAGAAAATTAAAGAAAAAGTAAGAAAGGATATGAAGTTTTCAGAGCACAAAGAGCACATACTCAGAAGGACCTCACCCATGCAGGGGAAGCCCCACTAAGAAGCATGTTGTATACATTGCATATTCAAAAAAAAATTTTGAAAGGTTATCACTCAAATGTTTTGTCATCATAAAAAAGGAAGAGAATGATAAGTCTAACCTCTTTACTAAGCTTGTTTTTGATCACGAATGAGATTAAATTAGTTTTGATGATGAAAAAACAAGTGAGTAAAGAATCAAGGTACTAATAAATCACTTTCTAAGTGTTACAGTATTAGTACCAAAAACAAATTAAGGAAAGTATTAAAGGAATGCTCAAATAAAAAGATATTCAAAAGACACATGAAAGCATATCAGAACTTGTTTTTAAGTTAAGCATGAAAAGATCAAAGGTTAGGAAGAAATCAGACTTAATCAGAAGCAATCAGATGAAACTCAAAACCAAATCAGAAGTGACCTAGAACTTATTCAAAAGTAAAAAAAAAAATCAGAAGAACCACAGAAGAAGCACAAAAGATGAGTTAGTTATATAGAAACGCAATAGAAGAAATCTACAACTGCACAGAAGCCAGACAGAATAAGGATAAAATACACAGAAGTAAGTTAGAAGTAGCATTACTAAGTACAAAAGCAAATCAAAAGCAATATTACAATACACAAAAGTGAGTTAGAAGCAACATTACTAAGCACAGAAGCAATATTAAGATGTATAGAAGTAAATCAAAAACAACATAATGATACACTGAAGCAACTCAAAAGGATTATTCTATTATATAGAAGCAACTCAGAAGCAACACATCAATACATAGAAGCAATTCAGAAGGAACTTCGGTCACACAGAAGCAACTTAGAAGAAAACTCAAGAGATCAGAATTGTATCAGAAGAATTTTCTTTAAGTAATAGAAGCAACGCAGAAGCAAAAGGTGTTATGTAGAAGTAATGAAGAATCTATCAAAGTATATAAAAGTGGTGCAAAAATCATGCAAAATTAAGTCAAAAGAAATGTCAGAGACATGATTGATTTCATAAAGAGATATAGAAGTGAGGATCAAGCTTCATAAGTGAACCAAAAGATACACAGAAGTTGTTCAAAAGACACATAGATTACCGTTGAAGAATAAGACAATGAATAGAAACCCTGAAGAGGAAACTTCTAAAATCTACTAACTACAAAGGTACCACAAAACCACTTCAGAAGTTCTATTAAGGCATAACCAAAGCGTAGAAGTTCTGAGAACTCTACTTAGAATTTTTGAATTCCAACAATGCATAAAAGTCATCACCAATCCTGCCTAACTTCTTTGAAAATGATGTCAAAGGTTGCAATGGCTAAAAATTCAAATTCTAAATAAAGAGTATTAAGAAAACAACTACAAAAACTAAGAGATTACATTGAAAATCATTGTGTTGATAAAGAGGAGTATTCACAGCTTTCCATCATTCAACTCCATTCTCTACATCACTGCCAAAGCTTTCAAAATCTTCAACATCAACTTAAAAAGGCATTTGAATCTGATCTCATTGCTTACTTTACTCTTTCAATTAAGCTTTAGCTTTCGTACATATTAGCCTAAAATAAGAGGCATTATTATTTTACACTTTAGGTTGGAAAACTAGTGAGTTGGTTGGTAAGCTTTATAAAACCAACCGTTTGTAAGAGTTTCTAGTGAACTTGAAAAACTCATAAGTTAGTTGGTGAGCTTCAGAACTAATGTGTAAAGAGTTTCTACTGAACCTAAAAAACCAGTGAGTTGTTGGTGAGTTTGTAAAATCAACAACTGTTATAGTAGAACTTGAGCTTAGTAAAGAAGACTAACTCAGAGAAGTGGAGTAGGAACCTAAGAAGGGCCAAACCACTATAAAAATATTGTGTATGTGTTGCAAGTTATTTTCTTTCTCATTTTAAGTATATATAGTTATTTATTGGCAACAATTTTAGAAGCTCAATTCACCCCCCACCCCCCTCTTGAGCTACCAGTCAGTAAGGGACCAACAAGCTTAGCCTATAAACATGAACCTTTCATTGTGAGCCATTATACTTGAGCAAGTATGATTATGCAAGTTTATGACTTAGAAATGTAATATTATGTAGATATATGACCTGAGAATGTGATATTATGCAGCAATGGTACCCAAGAGGTGAGTAGACAAGGGCAAAGCGCCCATAGTGGAGGAGGATCCACTAAAGCAAACTACTTGATCCTGATACACAGGTACAGTGATTAGAGAGGATTAGAGAGAGAAGAGTCAGTTGGCTAGGGCAGTGGCTCGAGGCCAACCTCTAATGAGGCGAAAGAAGAGGTTATTCTGGAGCCTGAGGTGATGTGGCTCAGTATGTGGCAGGGTTTCTAGTATAGCAAAGAGTTAAGGCAAAACCTCAGAGGCCTGGTGGGTTATTATAGCCAATTGAGATCCTAGTGTGGAAGTAGACAGATAACACTATGGATTTTATTATAGGTCTTCCCATGACTACAACTAGTTATGACAATATCTAGGTTATAGTGGACAGGTTAACTGAGGTAGCCCATTTTATTCCAATTCGCACTACCTACACTACTGAGAAATATGCATGGATTTATCATAAGGAGATAGTGAGACTACATGGTGTGCCCAAGTTCATCATTTTTTATCATAGATCAATGTTTACATCTAAGTTCTAGACAGCTCTGCTTAAGATTATGGGTACACATCTGGATTTTAGCAGTACATATCACCCTCAGAAAAACTAAGAGGGTGAACCAGCAGATAGAGGACATATTGAGAGCTTGCATCCTCGAATGGGACAAAGCCTAGAGCTAGTATCTTACTTTGGTGGAATTCGCCTACAATAATAGCTATCACTCTAGCATTAACATGACTTTTTTTGAGGCATTGTGTGGGCATAAGTGCTGATCACTCCTATATTAGTTAGTAGTGAGGGAGACTACTATTGTAGGGCCCTAGATGATTGTAGATATAGTAGAAAAAGTAGCCCAGATCAACGAAAAGATTCTAGTTACCCAGTCTTGCTAGAAGAGTTATGCAGATACACATTGGTAGCACCTAGAGTTTCAAGTGGGAGATTGGGTCTTTCTTAAAGTGTCACCTATGAGAGGTGTAGTGTGATTTAGCACCAAGGGTAAGCTAAGCCCTAGATGTGTTGGGCCATATGAGATACTAGAATGAAATAGTAAGGTAGCTTATTGCATTGCATTACCACCTTCATTGAGCGAGATCCATGATGTGTTCCATGTGTCATCACTAATGAAGTATGAGCTGGATCTTTCTCATATTTTAGAGCTAGAAGATGTACAATTAAGTGAGAATCTTTAGTATACTAAGCAGCCAATCCGTATCTTGTATAGAAAGGAGAAACTGTTGAGAAATAAAACCATTTCCTTGGTTAAAGTACAATGGAGTCGTCACTCAGAAGACGAGCCTACATGGGAGCTTGAGGATATAATGTAGTCTAAGTATCCTTATTTATTTATTTAAGTTTCAAGGACAAAACATTTTATAATGGAGGTGGAATGTAAGGCCTTAAAAATTTTTAAAATGTAAATTTTTGCTACTGTAAATTTTCGGTGATTTTTGCTGGTTCGACTTGTTGTATAATTAAATTTATGAGAAAATTATTATGAAAAATATATGAAATCAAGTGGATTATTAACATAAATATGAAGATGAATTTGAGAATATATTAAAGTGTGTTAAATAAATAATTTAAGTGAAAAATAAAATGAATTTAAAGTGGTGGAATGTTGAAGGTATAAATTCAGAAAATATTAGATTTTATTATGGAAAAATAGTAAAGGTTTATAGAAAATACATATTAATGTGAGGATGATGAGGACATATATTAATAAATGATTTAGAGGTAAAGAAAAATCAAAAATTACATGTGAAAACCTGAAAATCAAGTTGCCAGTAATTTCTGGCAAATTTTGGTTAAAATCAAATTTAATTGAGAAATAAGTAATAAAATTTGTGAAGATTATATTTAATGGATGGATAATTAATTTGGACATGTGATTTATTAAATGAATGATTTATATGTGCCAAAATGAGGACCATAATAGGATTTTGAAATTCAAAGATAAGTGCACGTGTATAGAATTAAGTGGAGCATGGACTACCAATAAAAAAATCGATATCAATATCAATGTAATAGCTATTTAGATCTTCTCCCAATGTGCAAGCATTTCCTCATGCCTCTTCAATGTGGGTTCTTCACCCCACTCCCCATCATCTCAACTTGTGAATTTAGTGAATTTTTGCTTCAAAGGATCACTAGTAAATATTGATTCAAGTGGTTAGCGGCTCTAGTTCCCAATTTCTTGTGGATTAAATGAGTGGCAGCCCCTCAAATTTGAAGATTGGTTGCTACTTAGTGGTACCTATCAAACCTAAATCACTAGGGTTGCTAAAAAATTTAAAAGAGGATATGGGGCTGTAATTAAAGTGTTTGATACATGATTAATGACTAATTAAAATTAGTTAGGAATTAGAAATTAAGAGTATAGCTAATTCCACATTAATGTTATTTTTTTAATAAAGTTTAATGCAATTTTTCCACTAATTAGGATATAAATTTGGAAAGAGATTAAAGCATCATTAAGGGAGTAAATTGGAGTATAAGGGCTGTGCAAATTGCTCAATTAATTAAGGTAAGCAGGTAGTTGTTTTAAGTTCAATTTGATTCCTTTGAATGATTACAATTTCGGCACTTGTAATCTGAAATTTTTGTACATGAGTTACATGATTTTAAACATGCATTATCTACACCATGCAACCATAATTAATGTATTTTATTAGCATTAATTAATTACATTGAAAACAATAGGAAAAATCAGATGGAATTTGGATGAACAGTGCACTGATAGGTCGCCTTACCAAATACCCCTCTTGAGGTTGATTAAAAACCAATGTAGTGATGTTATTTTAAAAAAGAAAAATATTTTATTATACAATTGAATACCATTATACCAAATTTCATAAACAAATTTCGCTGTTTGACCCCTCAAAAAATCTGAGCATTAAATACCTTGAAAATGAGATGCTGATAGCGTCCCACCCTTTTGAATTTTTATTTTATTTTTAATCTTCACATTTTGACTTATTTTAAGCTTGAAATTTACAACATTTCTATTATATTATTTTGAATTGATGAAAAACATTTTGAGGGGCAAAAGATGTAGAATTTCATCTAAAAGTTTTTCTTAATATGTTCATATTTTATTTTTAAATCACTTAATTTACATTATTTTGACTTAAAATTTGGATTAAATATTCTTCATATTATTTAGAATAAAAAAAATTCAAGTTGAAAAGATATGAATACAATAGGAAATGAGGATTTTATTTTAGGATTTTTGTATGTGTATTTTGAGCCCCGATGTGCCGTTATTTTTGGTTTTGGAGCCTGGTTGGCATAGAGCCCAATCTTGCTCATATATATTTTTTATGATGGTCGTGGGGCCAACCTATGTTCGCCATGTGGCAAGGAGTGGCTTGGTTGACCAGTGGATAGTTATGTGGGTAGCCAGCATGACCGGGTATTACTATTGGCTTAAATGGCCTGATTGCTATGATTTGCCTTCGTATCTTGTATAGGGGTGTTTATGGAGAACTAGTACTCTTGTGAGGCAATGAGGGTGGGGTGCCATTAGATACAATAGTATAGCTGTGTGAGCCTAGCAGGCTTCTATTCAGGAGTATCGAGATGGACCTAGCGCGTTGAAGAGTGAAAGGGTAGTGTTCTAATTTGTATGCCTCCCAGGGATAAATGTGCGGATGGTTGTGGAGAGTGTGGATGATGGTGGAGTAGTGTACTGGTGTAGGAGGTAGCCGTGGATTGGCAGATAAGAAGGGTAGTATGACATATCAGTATTTAAGTTGGTATTGACCGATTAACTATGTATACGATATCATTATGAGTATGTGTATGAAGTAATTAATGAAATATTAACATTAAATTCTTAATGAACCTGGTCACTGACTAACTATGACATCCTGCAAATGGCATGACATATTTTGCCTGTTTACATCATTGTTTACTACTCTATTTGTCATTATTTATTACTTATTTACAGTCATGTTTTTCCACTTACCTGCTTACTGAGTTTTGCCCAGACTCACACTTTTAGTTAAAATTTTAGCTGACAAGCCAAAGGATGGAGCCCAACAGGGTGTTGAGTTTTGTGACGGGGCTAGGCCGTGACACTATTAGAGGCTTTACTCCATTTCATAATATATGATGATGTATATTATTAGATGGATTTTGGATGTATATTAAACATGTATCATTATTTAGTCGTACAACATGTCATTTTATGGTGTAGGTGTATATGATTTGATAGCTAGGGTATAGTGTACCCCGATCTTGGTCTATGGGTGCTATGGTGATGTGTGTTATAGAGGCGGCAGTTCTATAGTTTGTGCAGAAAATGGTAGGGCCTGGAGGTGACCATATTATATTTGCATATTTGAGGGTATTTGTTATGTAATTATTATGGTTTAGCAAGTTGTATATAGGACAATGGTGGTAAATCAGGGGAAACTCTACTAGAATTTCCTCTGAATTTACCAATAGCGACACTCCAAGGAGGAGGGGCATTACACTTAGCAAGTCATGCTTGAGTCCTTCTACATATAATACATCCTCTATGCATGCATTGAATAAATCATAAATTTTACTTATCCTTTTGATGAGGCCTTTGTCATTTTTGCTAAATGCAACTGTTCCTCAATTTATTTGCTTCAATTCTTTGATCAACTTTTTGTTTCTGATCATATGTCTTGAGCACCCACTGTCTATGAACCAGGAATTGCTAGATGTAGCTTTCAAACTTACCTACATTTAAAGCAAATATTTTTCTTACCTCTTTGGTACCCAAGTATTGGGTCTAATGGTATTAGTGGAATTGTGTTTGCTAGAAGATTATGAATAATCTTTTGGGTTTTCATCTCATTTTCACACCTTTTTCTTGTATCTTTTTAGCATAGTAATCATATACTTTGTGTCCATTGTTATTGCAGAAATAGCAAGTGTTTGAAATTCTGCTTGGTGCTTTATATTCCATTTATTTTTTACTGAATGATATCCTATGAACCTTCTAATATTTGGATAATTTTCTCTTTCTTCTGTGAAGTTCATTCCCTTGGACCATCCAATAAATTTCCATGAATTTTCATCATTTGACTATTCACAACCAATCCCCTTTTACTAGTTTGACCGCTCATTCTGATGAACTTGCCAACAAATTCTCTTGGATTGGAGAATTTACTTAACATACTATTCAATATCACTATCTCCTTCAGGTTTCCAACCTATTTTTGTAGAGATAGATTTCTTTCTGCCAAAATAGAATTTACTTTGATAGTTGCATCCATGTGTCTTTTCTTTTGAGTAAATTTTTAGCCAAGTGATTCAAACTCACTGAAGAGATAGTTGTATGATTATTGTAACTCATCAAATTTTGCACAAATACTATTCAAGTTTGAAGAATTAGTACTATAAGAATAATAAGAGTTTACCTCTTTCTCCAAATTTGTCGTGCATTGCTCTTTGATGAAGATTTGGTTTGCCGATTCATTCTCCATATGGGCCATGTATCATATTCTTGCGCGGTGTCTAATTTCATTCTCACCCTTCTCACTTGAACTTGCTCTTGAGGATTCTTCAACATTCATGTATATTCCTCTAGCTTGATTTCTTGATGTCTTCTTAAATTATTTCTTTTCTCTTCTTTCATCTTTCTCATTCACATTCACTTTTTCTTCATTTGGACACTTAGGAGACATGTCCAATTCCTCCACATCTATTGCATGTGAGGAGATCTTTCTTTCTTTTAGCCATTTTCTTTTGTTGCCTAAGTTGTCTTCTTGAGGTGCTGCCTCTATTGCTTCTTACAAACCTTTTGAAGTTTAGGACTAACATGTCATCTTTAGTTTGTGATGCAAGGTCACTACTACTCTCCTTGGTCACCTTGAGAGCAATACTTTTCTTTTGCTTCATTGGCTCGTCTCTCTTACTTTTGATCAGCTTGTGTGACATTAGTGAGCTGATGAGATCATCCACTAAAAGAATGTTCAGATCCTTTGCTTCTTCTATCACTATGATCTTATAGTTCCAAAATTTTGATAGTGCCCTCAATATCTTAATTATTTGTTCAGAATTTGTGACTTCTTTTTCTAAACCTTTCAAGGCATTAGTAATTTTTGAAAAACAAGCATACATTTCTGATATGCTCTCCCCGTCTTTAATCTTAAAGTTTTCTAGTTATCCTATCAACATATTCCTTCTAGTTCCTTTGACCTGTGAGGATCCTTTATATATAGACACTAATTTATCCCAAATACCTTTTGCAGTAGTGCAGGAAAATACTCTATCAAACTCAGTTGAGGATAGTCCATAGAACAAAGAGTTCATAGACTTTATATTATTTTTGACTAAGGTGACCTCTTCTTTAGTATATCTATCTATTTTAGCAGTGGAAAGAGTAGTTCCTATTTCAAAGGCCTTCTAAGATTCCATATAATTGGCTATAATGAATTACTTCATCCTCAACTTCCAGTAAGCGAAGTTAGTTCTATTAAATAGGGGTGGCCAAGTAGACGATTACCCCTCGGTGAATATATGAGAAGAGGATGATTGGTTTATCATTGGATCACTTCAAGTGATTATGTAGTCTACTCTAATACCACTTATTGGTCTTGAAGCTTAGGCAAATACCCAAGAAGGAAGGGGAGAATTAGGCACTTAAATTTTTCTTAAACTCCTTTTAGATTAAATGTTTCTATAGCAATCAATCCAATCACTCAATCAATGCATAAATAAATACGACACAGGAATTTTTATAATGGTTCAAGTTAACACTCTTGTAACACCCCTAACTCTAGCCAATGTGAAGTATTGTCCGCTTTGGGCCCACTAGATCCCGTTAGCACGCAGAGCCCGCACGGTTTTGCCCATTTTAGGCCTACTCTTCTGGCCCAAAAGGCGCCTCACAATGACTTGG
>JAYJMB010004429.1:0-12984 GCA_036873735.1 Pouteria campechiana | reverse complement strand
CCCTTACTCACACTACTACAGAAAATTAGATTGGAGCAAGGTTCTAAATTTGGGTGCCCACGACAGCACCACCATGCTTCTACCCTAGGGCTTCCACTAATCTTCCACTTTCACAAAAACTTCTGAGAGGACTAGGAGCATTAAGACCATAGCGCAGAAGTGATTGACTATCTCACCTCTGAGGCCTTCTTCTATTGTTCCTTCTCCATATCATTCCACTGGTTCCATAAAAGAAAGGCTTTGCCTCAGAGATACATTAGACATGGTTCCGAAACCAGAGGAATCACCAAGATCGTTTATGGATCCCATAGTAGAATTTGTGGAAGTGCCATTTTGTGGGTGTGTTGGTCACTAAGTGATGTAAATATTCAAGAGGGGAGGGGGGAATTAGCTTCAAAAACTTTTGGCCAAGTTATAAAAAGGTCCAAGAAAAATTTGGATCAAACTTCATAAAGCACATTGCAAAGAAACATGCTATTTAGTGGTTTAACTTGTGATGAGTTCCAACTCTACTCTCCAAGATAGTTCTCCATCTTAGGTTTCACTAAAGGACAATCTCCCAAACACAGTTGATTTCTTAGATCACCAATAAACTCTTACAATAATATCACTGCAAGTATACCAACTTGCAAAAACACAACTTCACAAAGTAAGAACACAATAATATTTGTAAAAAGGCTTTGTCTCTTAACAGGATTAGATGTACCCAATAAAAATAAGTAATGAAAAGATTACTCAATGAATGACTTGTGCTTCGAGCTCTTTTGATCGGTGCAAATATGTAGCTTAAAGATCTAAAGCAAGTTGTAGCATAGTGGAGTGATCACACTTTAGAAGAAAAACTTAGTTTTTATGAATAACATTTTTCTCCTTCAAATGGATTCTCTATTTTTAAGCTCTAGAGAGACTTGCGACTAATTGAATTCAATTCATTGAAAATTTAACCATCGAATCAAACATTTGGAAATTGAATAAAAAATCTTCTATTTAATGATAGACCTCTTTAATCTCCTCAATCAAATCCTTTGTTGATGACAGAGACCTCAAAGATGTTTGTGATTTCCTCTATTAGTTCCTTTGTTGAAATTAGTTGTTACCAAAGTTTATGATAGACCTCTATGATGCTTAATAATTACTTTGTTGATTCCTTTATGAATTATTAAAGAGAGATTTTCATTCTAGAGATTTGGACAAACCTCTAATAGCCTTACTTGCTTCCAATGGCTAGCTTGCAGATCTCTATCATTTTGAAGTTTTCCTCTATGAAAAATTTTGAACTTAAACACTTTTCTATATTTTTTAAGAGAACTTTGTTAGGAGAGTTGTTTCCTCTATTGTCTACTCTATCATGTGAACTATTGTACAAACTTAACTTTTTACTTTTTCTTCCATCTTGTCTTTTTTTGAATGTGTTAGGACTATCTTATGTTATTGCTTGATGGAATTTGTCTTTTAACATGATTATGTCTTGTTTACTTTGATACTTTTGTATTACACTTGTATTTTTCATTTTAATATCTGTAACTCTTTGGAATATCATCATTAGCTCCTTTATTTCTCACTCATATGTTTGTTCACCATCAAAATCAAGCTATCATTAGGTTGGCAATTCATGTGTTCGGCTCAATAGGGGGTTACATAAGTCTTTCTCACTCTTCTGATTATTCTCTTTCCTCTAATTTCATTGCTTCATCAAGTGTAGTAAACAGGTTCTAATTACCCTCATGTTTCTTTATAGATAATGTTTTGGTGATTAGGAGGATTCTGATGTGTCTTTGAGAGGAGTTTTGTATCCTCTTCCCATTGTTTCTAAAGCAACCCTATTTATTTTTTTGGGGGGGAGCCTTCTAGTGTGGGTAGTCTGTGTTTTGCCCCTCTTGTATTTGCAGAGGTAAGGCCTATTACTATCCTTTATTCCATCTATGGGGCATCTTCTATTTCTAGTTTTCTCCTAGTTTTTTATTTTGAGTTAGCTTCCTTTATGCCAAAGTCAGCTCCAATTTTGTCTTTATCTGAATTAGGCCTCTCGAGGTCCCTTCTAATACACTTAAATTAAGCTGATGACATGTTGATGAGATTTCTATATTTAGAAGAAGCTTCAGACATGACATAAACATGATCAGAGGAACATTTAATGGCTTCGAAGGAAGCCTTAGAGGTTCAAAAATGGTGACCAAAAGTTTCATTGGGTGCATTTTGAATTTAGAGGGAAGTTTTAGAAGGAAGAAGAAGCTTCAGAGTCCAAGAGAAGTTTTACAAGGAACTTGAATGAAGATAAGGTCAAAATGTTTGAATGCTACACCTTAGAATATCTTCAGAACATCTTCGGAGGTTGCTTCAAATGTTTAAAAGAAGGGAAATAGCCATTGGGAATATAAGTACTGAAAGAGAACTTCAGAACATCTGAAGAGCATTACAGGAATGAAGTTCAAACTGATCTGAACTTTAGAGGATCTGAAAGAGAACTTGAAAGGCTTTGAAAATGTGGCCATTGATAGGAGTTAGGACCAGTAGAACTTTAGAGGCATTTCAGAGGCTCAAAAGCTTACTTCAGAAGCTCTAAAGTTGTATGCGACAACAATAACTGACAAGCACCCAACCTTCAAAAGTTTTGAAGTTTAACTTCAGAGGCTCTAAAGCTGCTTAACAAGGTAGATTACATTGAGTGTTAGAAATGTAATCTAAAATAGAGTAAAACTTACCAAAGAGGTTGCAACGACTAGAATGAATTTAGAACTTATAAATACAAGTTTCAATGAAGAAGAAGAAGATTCTTAAGTGGATTAAACATGAACCAATTTTAAGAACTCAAGATTCCAAAAGGTGCAATTGTTCCAAGGTGCTTCAATGTTCAGAGTGGTTAAAGCTTCATTAATATCATTTCAGAGGAGAACGAAGGCACTATGATGTGTTTATTATTTATCTTTATTAGAGGTTAAATCTATATACATTTAAGCCTAGTTAGAATTAGTTTCTTGTAAATGTTATATTTATAAAGGGGAGTTTCTGGTTAGCTGCCATACAACCAGCATTTTGGGGCCAACAATTGGCATTAGCATAGGGCACTATAATTGGGATTCAACATTTTAATCTTTAACTCAGTGTGATCCTGTATGTCAAATCATAGAGGGTCAATCAACCACTAGACCTCCACATTTTACTAGGGAGTATTATATCCATTAGAAAATAAGGATGAAGAATTTTTTTATTGCCAATAGATATAAGCTATGGATGATAGTAGATAGAGTGGTGCTCTTCATTTAGAGGAGAGTCAATAGACTAACCAGGACATTAGAGCAGTTAAGTTAGATGCCAAAGCTAAGAATGCTCTATATTGTGCTCTTTCCTTCTTAATTTGAGAAAATATTCTCATGTGAAACTGCTAAGGAAACCTAGAACCATCTACAAGCAGTTTATGAGGGGACAAGCCAAGTGAAAAAAGCTAGGATTAGTTTGCTTTTCTAAGAATAGGAAGCATTCTATATGTTTAGGGATGAGTCTATCTTTTATATGTTTTCCAGAATTTTGACACTCACTAACAACCTAAAAAGTTTAGGCCATGACATTTCTTTTTCCTAGTAGGTTAAAAAGATTTTAAGGTCTCTTTTAGAGGATTAGATACCCAAAGTCACAATAATTGAGGATGCCAAAGATTTGAACAAGATACCCATCGCAGAATTGATGGGGTCATTGATGATGTATGAAGTGTTAAAGAATGAGAAGGAATGGAAGAAGATGAAGCTAGTTTATGGCCATGGAAGTATAGATTCTTCATGTAGTGAGGGGGAGGAATAAGACTTAGAAATCATAAAAATCCTCTCTAGGAGGATTAGAAATCTACTAAAGAAGAAGAAAAAGAAGATTCTAAATTTAGTAGAACATTATAAATGTGAAGAAGAAGAAGAAAATGTATTAGAAAAATAAATTCATTTATGTATAACTATCTTCTGATTAGAGCCATAATAGGAGTAGTAGTAGCCCCTTGACTTAGAAGAGTAAAGAAACATCAATCTGTTTGAGGCAGGTAAAGGCCAGATAGGTATAGGTATTGTATTTCTTATCCTTAAAATTTTATATTACATTTAATTTTATTTTAGTCTTCAAAACTTTATCTCTCATAAGAGAACCATCTTGCATGTGTATGCAAGAAAAGATTAAAAAACAATCATCTACTACTTGGACCAAAATAAAAATGTATGAGCTAGATGACTTCGGTTTAAATATGAGAAATAAAGCTGTTAAATTATGCATGATAGGGAGTGTATGAAGTTTAGGACCATACATTATAGGGTGAGAAACTATTCTGTCCCTCATACTATGATTAATCCCTCACCTCCAGACATTTTTGATTATGATAAAGAGGGGGAGAATGTTATGACTTGCTGTATTTGAGGAAAAATTGATATAAAGAGGGAAAGAAGGAGAAAGTGAACTTTTAAAAGGTTTTAATGTGGACTAATCTTATCACAATGAGCTATAATGAAATAAACTTGCATACACTTATTGAATAAGATAGATAAGGGAAGTTCACTTAGTTCCTTAGTACAATTATTATTAGTACAAGTCATCAAGTTTTGTCATCATAAAAAAGGAGGAGACTGTTGACCCTAAGGGTTTGGTTTTGATGATTAACAAAACTTATTAATGACTTGAATTAAGCTATTGACGTGTTGGTGAGATTTTTGGATTCAGAAGAAGCTTCAAATGTGACATAAACATGATCAGAGGAACATTCAGTGGCTTTAGACGAAGCATTAGGGGTTTGAACATGGCATCTGGAAGTTTCAATGGGAGCATTTTGCATACAGAGGGAACTTTCCAAAGGAAGAAGAAGCTTTAGAGTCCAAGAGAAGTTTCAGAAGGACCTTGGACTAAGATAAAGTTAAAAGGTCTGAATGCTACACTTCAAAATATTTTTAGAGGTTGCTTTAGATATTTAATAGTGTTGAACATATTATCTAGCTTAATTTTGATGATGAACAATCTTAACTAAGTATGTTTTGATGATGAGTAAGGACATAAGTAAAACATTAAGGTACTAACAATCTGTTCTCAAGTATATTGCAGAAATGTTAACTCATTCTTAACTTAAGAATAACATCCTGATGATAAAAGGAAGACATAAAGTAAATGCTCCTTTAAAATTAAGTATATAAATTTCATATATACTTAAATCAAGAAAATAGAAATTTTGAAGTTTTGAAGGCATGCTTTGGAGCTAACAGAAGCATCTTCGGAGTCATCTCAACATGTTTCGAAGCAAATTGCACTGCTTTGGAGTTGCCACAATGAACTTCGGAGTAAAACGACAAACGTTTTAGAATTGACATGATATTGCTCGAAGATATTCAAAACAAGTTTCAGAGTCTTCACAATGAGCTTTAGAGTGAAATAAAATACTTCGAAGTCATTACAAGTATGTTTCAAAGTAGATAGATAAGCTTCGGAGAGCTAACAACAAGCTTCGGAGTTAATTGGAAAGCTTTGGAGAAAGGCGAAGACAAGCTTTGGAGTCCTCACAGCATGTTCAAAATCGATAGTTACACTTGAGAAAGGGAGTTGTTCTAGGAACCAAAAGCTAAAAACAAAGGAACAGTTACCTTTGGGGATAATGGAAAGGTAGAGTGGCTAGAATTGGTAGATTGGCCAACCTCCCTCTATTGTAATTTCAAATATTTTATTAGTAGAAGGATTGAAATACAATCTTTTAAGTGTAAGTGAACTCTGTGATAATGATTACAAAGTTATATTTGAATCTCATACTTCTTCACTTTTAGAGAGTTCAAATTTAGTTATAGTACTTGAAAAGAGACATAGAAATGTGTATTTGGTGGATTTATGTAATATCCAAGTCAAATATCTTGTTATAAATGAAAATAAACCCATGTTGTGGCATAGAAGACTAGGACATGCCAACAAGAATCTGATTAAAAGAATATTTAATATAGATCTAGTTGTTGGCTTACCAAAACTCAAATTTAATAATAAGTTGTATGATGCCTGCATGAAAGGCAAGCAAGTAAAAGAATCATTCAAATTAAACAAAGAAGTATACACAACCAAACCTCTTCAGTTGCTACATATGGATTTAGTTGGACCAACAAGAATAAGAAGCCTTGATGGGAAACATTACGCATATGTCATTATAGATGACTTTAGTAGATTTATTTGGGTAATGTTTCTAACATCCAAAGATGAAGCTTTTTTATTCTTTGAGGTATTTCCCCAATGTGTACAGAATGAACAAAGCTTTCATATAGTTGCCATAAGGAGTGATCATGGTGGTGAGTTTGAAAACTATAGATTCATTGATTTCTATAGAAAATAATGGAATTCTTCAAACTTTCTTTGCACCAAGAACGCCCAACAAAATAGAGTAGTTGAAAGGAAAAATAGATCTTTATAATAGATGGCAAAGACAATGTTGAATGAATGCAGTATTTTTGGTCTGAAGTAATGAACATAACTTGTTATATTGTTAACAAAATCCTTGTTAGATCCATACTGAACAAAACTTCATTTGAATTATACTATGGCAAGAAACCAAATATTTAATATTTTCATACTTTTGGTTGTAAGCCCTTTATTCTTAGCAATGGCAAAGAAAACTGTGATAAATTTGAAAGCAAATCAGATGAAGGCATCTTTCTTTGTTATTCCATTGTTAGTAAGGCATTTAGAGTCTATATTTTGAAAAGTAAGATCTTCTTATCACCAAATATGTGGGAATTTTGTTTTTATTTCTCAATTAGAACCAACTTGCATAGAACAAGCTTTAGAAGATGAAAAGTGGATTTCAGCTATGCAAGAAGAATTAGACCAATTCAAAAGAAATAATGTGTGGACTATTGTTCCAAGACCAAATCATCAATCTGCAATAGGAACTAAATGGGTCTTTAGGAGCAAACTAGATGAATTTGGAATTGTAGTAAGAAATAAAGCAAGATTAGCAGCAAAAGGGTACTGTTAGGATGAAGGCATTGATTTTGAAGAATCATATGCTCCTGTTGCAAGAATTAAAGTCATTAGAATGCTTCTTGCATTTGCATCCTTTGTGAATTTCAAGTTATACTAGATGGATGTAAAGAGTGCATTCTTAAATAGATTTATTAATGAAGAGGTCTGTGTAGAACAATCACCTGGGTTTGAGGATCCTCATAACCCAGATCATGTATTCAAACTTAAGAAAGCCCTATGGTTTAAAACAGGCTCCTAGAGCCTGGTATGAAAGGTTAAGCAAATTTCTTATTGAGAAAGGTTTTTCAAGAGTCAAAGTTAATATTGCTCTCTTCATTAAGCATGCAACAAAAGATATTCTTATAGTTCAAGTATATTTTGATGATATAGTATTTGGTGCAACTAATGAAAATCTTTGCAAAAACTTTTCTAAGACAATGCAGGGAGAATTTGAAATGAGCTTGATGGGTGAACTCAATTTCTTCTTGGGACTGCAAATTGAGCAATTGAAAGAAGGAATCTTCATTCAACAAGCCAAATACGTAAAAGAATTACTAAAGAAATTCAATATTGAAGATGAAAAAAGGTATGAGATGCTAATAAGTACTTCAATAAAAATGAACAAAGATGAAAAAGGTAAGTCTATTTGCCAAAAACTTTACAGAAGCATGAGAAGATCTCTACTATATTTAACTGCTAGTAGACCTGACATAATGGTTAGTATACGCATGTGTGTTAGACTCCAATCAGAACCAAAAGGGTCACATCTTATTGATGTAAAAAGAATATTTAGATATCTTTTAGATACACCTAATCTTGTATTATGGTATCCAAAAGGTTTAGATTTTAATTTAATAGGTTACTCAGATGCAGATTTTGTTAGATATAAAGTAGATAGACATGTTTTGGAATATCTGAAACTCCAAATTAAACCATTGCCTCCAAAGGATCTCTTTTGGAGCATGCAAAGCCAAAACGCTTTAGTACATTGGAGAACTTTTTAAACCAAATCTGAAAGCACAAATTCATTTGAAGCCTCTCTAAAAACTTAAACCCTTCTCTGAACTCTCAAGACCCCCATTTCAGAGAAGACTGCCCATCTTCCTGCCATTTTCAAATCTCAGTATCAACTCTCCGTCTCCCTTCTCCACTTCTCTGACATATCTTCGAGAAATCCCATTTCCTTTCCAAAACCTAGAATTCTCTATAGAAATGGTAAGAACAAAAGGAGCTGAAAGTGATAGAAAGGAATGAGATGAATCTCCACAGAGAAAAGGATCCAAAAAGGCAAGATAAGAAGCTAATATGCTTGAGGTAATCTTTTTGAATAGTTCATCTGATTATTCTAGATTCATAGAAAGATATGAGGACAAAAGGATAATCAAAGAGAAAATATTCAATTTCAGAGCCTTTGGTATGGAATTAGAAGTGGCTGAATGGTTAAGTTACTAAGGCTAGAATGCTTATGTGAATTACAGAGATAGTTTGTATCTGAGACTAGTAAGAGCACTGATCTGTAACCTCAATACTAGAACAGAAAAAAGTAGATAGGAGAAACAGAAGTTGAAATATCCATAGAGGGTTTAAGGAACTGCTTTAATCTCTCTAAAGAAGAAGAGATTGTGTGGCCTTCTAGAGTAATGATATTCTCAGATTTGGCAAAAACTAAGATAGATGAAAAGGAGAATCATCTACATACTAGTCATTTGAATACAAATCTCAAACTAGCATATATTATTGTTATGAACAATGTATAACCTAGAAGAGGAGCCACTGATGATATATCTGAGAAAGATGCCAAAATCATATGGGCATTGAAGAATAGAAGAAAGCTAAATCTAGCTAGACTAATGATAGATCACATTCGATTAATCAAAAGCACCACAAGGTTTCCTTTACCTTATGGAATGGCTTTGACCAAGCTGATCAAGGAAGCAGAAGTAGATATCTCAAATGAGAATGAAGAGCTCCTAAGAAACCCAGGCAAATTAGATGAGAAATCTCTGAAAAGAATGGGCTTTAAGCAAACTGCATAAAGTTGGATCTCTGAAAGACCAAGAAGAGCAAACCAATTAAAAGGATCTAGACTTGATAAAAGCTTAGAAAGAGGAGATGTTACAAAACAAGCTACTGAAAAAAGGCAAGAACTCTCCTCACATGAAGAAGAAGAAATAACTAAAAGATAGGACTTCATAAGTCCACCAGTAGAAACAAGAGAGGAAGTCTCCAGCAGAGAAGGGCAAATAGAAGCTGAGAGAATAGAAGAAGTTCCAAGAGAGGAACAAAGAATAGACATAGAAGATATTGTAGAAGAAATTTTGAGAGAGAATGCACATGAAGAAACAATAATAATAGACATGCCATCACACACTCCCATCAGATCCCCTTCACCCATTCGATCCACTCATACTGATCAATCATCCACCTCATCAATTCCTACTTCATAACAAATCCCACAGCACCTAGAGGACAGATTATTCACGATTGAACACTTTTTGCAAACCTTAGCCCTCCAAATGAATAGAATGGATCACAATCGTTCAACTGCCATGTCATCTATGATCCTAAGGGCTGATAAGATTGACCAGCAACTTGATTCTCTACAAGCTCTAGCAGAATTATTCAAAGGTCAAACCTATCATTCCCATTTCACTCCACCTCATTCCCATTTCACTCCACCTCAAACCCATTTCTATCAACCTCAAACTCACTTTTCATCACCTCCACATCACTCATCACCAGTCAGAAATAACTCATAGTGATGTCTTCACCTTCACCTCCTCATCCATCATCATCATCTATTATTTTAGAAGTTGCTCAACCTGCGAGTCAACCTTCTCCAACACAGAGATCCACCATTGCTAGAGGATTATCTTTCCAATCCTCATAGAGCCATTGTTCGACATGGAAAATATCCCATCATTGTTCCTCTTCCTAGAACATATTTCATACATAGACCAGGACCACCCATCTATGGTATGGATAAATGGATGGAATTCATTAGAGCAGGAATAGTATTCCCTGAAAGAATTGAGGAAATTCCTCCAGAGTGGGACAACCCTCTAAACATGCCACCAAATTTCAGACCTCCTCCAAAATGGTTATACCCTCTCTCCACCACAAAGTACTCCACATACTTCTCAAAGAACAGTTGTTGATGATAATCCTGATTTTCTCTTTCGTATATCCAATCTAATTAGGATAACAAAATCAGAGTTTAGGATCAAGTTAGCAATCAATTATGAAGTTGTTAGAATGTTTCTTTCTCAAAATATCCATATACACCATCAATAATATCCATTCTCTAAACTTGAGCATCCTAACATTCTTCATAGGATTCTACTTCTTTCCGATCCTCCATTGACTCCAAAGAACCACAAAATTCACATTCTTGATGGAGAGTCAATTATTCAAGATTACTTTGAGAAACTTCTTAAAATGCTTCGAATGTCAAAACCTCTTAGAAAAGAGTTTCCATCTCCCTCAGGTCCTCATGAATTCTTTATTCTCACTAAGGAAGAATTCACTTTCTACAACAATGCCAACTTGGAGGCCAATGCTAACAATCTACCTCTCCCATATCCTCAGATGAGTGATCCTTCTATCTAAGAAAGGATAAGGTAGATACAACTACCACCATGGTGTCAACCTCTTCTACCACCTTCCTCACTTCTTCCAAAACCAAAAATCCCAAAAAATCACCTTCTTCCAAAACCAAAAATCCTAGAAAACCACTTTCTTCCACTACCAAAACCAAAAAGCTACCTACTATCCCAAAACCAAAACATCACCTTCTTCATTTCATCCATCCACTTCAAAACCACAATGGAAGCATAGAATTCCACTTCCCAAAGAACACAAAAGGCTCCTTTTGAAAGAATAACAATGTACTATCAGGAGTATATAACTAGGATGAATGCAAATACAGAGGCTCTCTTAAAATGGACTCCTGTAGCATTTCCTGAGCTGCTGGATCCAAAGTTTTGAGAAAGAATAGATTTCATCTATGTTCATATTTGTGGAACTACAGCTTATGCACATGAACCTCCTATGGCAGTTCTAAAAGATCCATTTTTCATTCAACCTTCTCCACCAAAAAGGGCTAGAACATCCAAGCCCTTTCCCAAATCATCTTCTTCTGAACCCAAGCCACCTCTTTCACCTCTTCAAGATGTCTTTCCCAAGACATACTAGAGAAAATCTAAACCACCCAAATAACTTGCTCCATTTTTACGTTATTTTTCTCTCTAACGTAAATTTTTTTTAGATGTATCTAAAATTGTATCTGAAATTTTGAAAAGTTTAATTATATATATATATATGCAACTTTTTTTGACTTATTGCTGCTTGTTTCCACCTTTTTAATTCTGATAAAAAGGGGGAGAAAATGTTATAATGTAAAATGTGATAATGTGATATAAACTAAAATGATAGATGCATGTATAAGATGGCATGTAAATGAAAACTTCTATGACATACAGTCAAAATAATATGCATCAATTCGAGGAGAGCTACACTAAATTGGTCAATAGAAATCTTTATAAAATATCTGCAAAATAAGTTGCTTTAAATTTTGTTGTTAGATAAGTTTTGAAAGGTATATCACTTACTATTTCGTCATCATTAAAAAGGGGGAGAATGTTGAACATATTATCTAGCTTGATTTTGATGACGAACATTCTTAACCAAGTATGTTTTAATGATGAGCAAAGACATAAGTGAAACATTAAGGTACTAACAATCTATTCTCAAGTATGTTGCAGAAATATTAACTCATACTCAACTTGAGAATAACCTTCGTGATGATAAAAGGAAGACATAAAGTAAATGCACCTTTAAAATTAAGTATATAAATTTCATATATACTTAAATCAAGAAAACAAAAATTTTAAAGTTTTGAAAACTTGCTTTGGAGCTAACAAAAGCATCTTCGAAGTCATCTCAACATGTTTCGGAGCAAATTGCACTGCTTTGGAGTCGTCACAATGAACTTCGGAGTAAACTGATAAAAGCTTCGGAATTGGCATGATATTTCTTGGAGATATTCAAAACAAGCATCGGAGTCTTCACAACAAGCTTCTGAGTAAAATAAAATACTTCAGAGTTGTTACAAGTATGCTTCAGAGTAGATAGACAAGCTTCGAAGAGTTAACAACAAGCTTTTGGAGTTAATTAGAAAACTTTGGAGAAAGCCCAAGACAAGCTTCAGAGTCATCACAGCATGTTTCGAAATCGATAGGCACACTTTAGAGTTAACAAGCAAAGCTTTGGAATAATTATAGCATACTTTAGAGTTAATCAAGAAAGCTTTGGAATCATAAAGAATGCTTTGGAGTCATCATACAAGTTTCAGAGTTATCATAGTACACTCTAGAAACATTAACACAACCTTCAAAGTTAATCAGCTACGGTTTGGAGTAAACAGACATGCTTTGGAGACCTTAGAGTCACGTTTCGGAGTAAAATCAAATAAGCTTTGGAGTAAACAGACCTGCTTTGGAGTCCTCAAGACTTCACTTCGGAGATAATAAGCAAGCTTTGGAGTCCTTAAACACTGCTTTAGAGTTGGCTTTCTGAAGCATCAAAAGTTCAGATTATCCAAACTCTTTTCTACAAAGGACTATTACCATTAAGAAGGTTTACTACCATTTTAGAGAATCTAAAGAAAACTAATTAGAACATCAAAAATCAATCAGGACATCATCTGCTCACTCTTCTCTTTAGAGTAACTGAAGAAGCAACTTCAGAACACCCTTGATGAAAGTGAACATTAAGAAAAGTTAGCGATAGAGTAGCAGACTGATACCAAATTGCAACAAAGTCAGATATCAGACAAAGTGTAAGGTGAAGAAAAATATTTTTAAACGTTTGAATGTCTGCCAAAGTTAACTGATGAGTGGATTTCATTCACTCATAAGATACGTTTTTATACTTAGATAATTGTTATTCCTATGCAATTGTGTTATGATTTTGATACGTATGATGTGTGTTTTTCAATTAGGTGTTCAAGCATGAGAAGTGGCAAAG
>JAYJMB010004428.1:0-56218 GCA_036873735.1 Pouteria campechiana | reverse complement strand
TCCCCCCCCCCCCCCCCCCCCTATTGAGCTACTACTATTGTGTAAGGGATTAACAATTAGAAAAGCATATTAAGAAACAATATCAATGACATAAGCTTTTTAATAAAAAAATCTTAAAAATTAAAAATATAAATAATAACCTCAAATGTATGATTGTTAATGATAGTTATCGCATTACATTAGTTTAAAAAGGATGTAAAAAAGTATGTTTCAAATTGAAACACTATCTTTCTAATGCATTCAAACACATCTAGAAAAATTTGCAAGTTTAATGACATAAAATTGAGATGAATTTCAATTTTTTTGATGGATTCGAAGAGGCATGTTCAATGGGTATTTTTTATCATTTAAAAATTCACTTGAATTATCCATATCATCCACATTATCATCCACATTAACTATCCATTTTGATCTACATCATCATGTAAGGAGACCTATCTAGCAGCCCAAAGTAGTGGCTAGAGATTTTCTTAGTGGGGAATGCCATGAGATTTAAGGCCATGCTACCAATATCAACTCTAAAATGAGAGTTGAACAATCAACACATTAGCAATATTGATAAACTATTTCTAGCTACTAAATAGGTGCCCTTCTAAACAACAAGGTATTACCCAAAGCACATGAACTAGATTACCGATGAGCTCACAATTTATCATATTTTTAATACCTAAATTGTCATATTTTGGTCTTTCAATGATATCATTTCATTGCTTTATATTTATATTAGATTAAATATTGCACTTAATGGATTTATGTGTGTTATAAGTTAATTTAGCAAAATTGAGGTTAATTTGGGGCTAAAATATGCTATTTTGGAGCAGAGGTCTTCATGGAGACACACATTATTATAAGAGCATCAATCTTAACCTCTAATCAAGCATCAATCATGAAGTTTTAATATGAATTAGGCACAAATCAGATGGTGGGATGTGAATGCAACAATTC
Source organism: Pouteria campechiana (assembly GCA_036873735.1). Lineage (NCBI taxonomy): Eukaryota > Viridiplantae > Streptophyta > Magnoliopsida > Ericales > Sapotaceae > Pouteria > Pouteria campechiana. The sequence goes on along the minus strand of JAYJMB010004428.1, from coordinate 55,273 downwards.
AATTGAAAAAGGAATTCTATTTTTTAAAGGACTTCTATTTTTGGATTCTTCACAAGCAAGAAAAATTATAAATTTCAATGGCAACACAAGGCAAATTTTAGCAAAGATATGAGAATATTTTGAGAAAGTTTTCAACATAAAAATTATATCCCTTAAAATGACCTAACTAACAAAAAATGAATCACTTGATTTGAGTTAATATGAGGAAGGTATGGCCAAAATACTACAGTTGTCTCCAGAGAATTTTCTAAACATAATGTGCGGTAATAGGTTTCACTTTATGGAAGTTTTTGGCATATTTAAAGGATGATTCAGAAAAATTTGTCAACATAAAAATTTTATATCTTGAAATAATATTTAAAATTAATCAAGAATCACATAATTTTGATATCATATAACAAAAATATGAAAACTTATCCTGGTGGATAGACTCTATGTGCGAAAATAAGATATTAGCAATTGCGTATTGTATGCTCAAGATAACTTTGGAAATCCATGAGGAGGTGAAAGAGAATCCTAAATTAGGTTATTTAAAAGGTGTTTTAATGATGAAATAGTGGACTAGGAGAGAAAAAAGGAGGCAGCAACTCAGAGACATCAAAGTAAGCTTTCGGCGAAGATCTTCTGCTCTCTTTTCTTTTTTATTCTTTGAGTTTTCATCATGGCCCTGTGTGACTAAACTTTTATTTTTGCTTTAAGGAGACAGAAGCCTTAGAATCAATATACTATGATATCTAGTTTGATTTAATTATTTAATTTTTTATATTTTGAATATTGAATGTTCTTCTTTGTTTATGATTATGATTGTTATGCTTAGTTACCTTGCTTACTAGTTTATTATTCATTGCAATCTATTGCAAGATTAGATATTAAATCCATAATTATTTGATCTCTCTAATCCATGAAGCAACTAGGGTTTAATAATTTGCTGCTGTTGCAGTTATTAAATCTTAGAAAGAATATTTAATTAAATTAAATGCAACCGCATGTGCTTGTATTGTTTAACTTTACCAATCTCTAAAAATCTTAATGCTGCTATTAGATTAAACCTTTAGCATTGGTCTTGGGTTGTTTAGTAGTTAGAGTTAATTAGAACACTGGTTTCTAATTAACTATGTTGAAGGAGAGATGAGAAAAATAATTCCAATGGTGAATATTTAAAGTATGAATTGATTTATAATTGTATTAATGATCAGTTATGAGATTTTAATGGTAGATGTTGACTTGAACCAAGGTTTTCTTCTCTAATAGATTTCTTTTATAACACTTTATTCATTGCATTCAAAACCCCTCATTTCTTATTGACTTTGCATAAAATTAAGCTAGATACTCCTCATGAGATCAACCCTTATTCACACTACTATAGGTAATTTAATTGGAGTAAGGTTTTAAATTTGGTTGTCTACGACAAAACACCAATTGCACCATAAACTGAATTATAAAATGATTGTGTCAGTTAATGATTGGCCAATTAATGTTCATAGATCAAACCCTACAAAATTTTTGTGAAACCCCGTCTACATTTGCCCCACTATTATTTATTTCGATAATGATTTGCTTGAAGCACATTTTAACTTTTGGGCCTTGTTGGATAGAAATAAAAGAAAATAAAAAGTAAAGGAGAAGAAAATGATGATAACAATATCCTTAAGTAATGACTTTTAAGTAAATAAAGTATGATAAATAAACATTTTAGTAATACTTACAGGTAATGATTTTAAAAATAAAATTGTTAGGAAGTCAATCTTACGTAATTTTTGGGTAATTTGCTTTTACCTTTTTGATTTGCAACTTTTACCCATAATTATTGATTTTACATTTTTGCCCCCACTTGTAAAAATATTTTGAATATTACCTCCTTGACTAACAAAGTCAAACTTAGACTAACTACTTTTTTTTAAAAAAAATACAAAATTGTACGTACAATGACTCACTTTAACTAGATTTTGTGGCTACTTAAACTTGATCAAGGCCATATAAAGATATCCTTAGATTGTTCTCTATCTAATATTGATGGATAGTTAATCAATTCATGGAGATAAACTCCAGAAATTTGAGATTTGACTAAAAAAAGTCTCTTAAATAATCGAACTTCAATCAAACCTTGTAACCCACCATAGCATAATTAGGGTCATTAAAGGGTATCTATGAAGTAAGCGTGACTTGATTTCAATGGTTAACGAGTCAAATTAGCTTAGCAAATCCCACTTTTCGTATTGTCATACTAAAAGTATATTACAATATGGAGGCAAGAGGAGTTCAAGCTGAGACATCCTCGTTTCCCTATTTGAGCTAGGATAGGCTCCTTGGGCAAAGTACTTTTGTTATTCAAAAAATTCATCTCTAAGATACTTATACAACTGATCACAAGAAGATTCAAGAAAGCTAACTGTTAACCTTCTAACTGATTACAACATGGCACAAGAAAGAAAACTAACTGTGATCCCACTAACTATCAAAACAGAACTAAGTGGCTGAATTCATTTACATGCCGTTATATTGCTGAATTGGCATCCACCTATGTTTCCATTTACTGACTTGGATGTCCCTATGATTGTCATGACAATCTGATCCATACAATCATGCCTTAGCCTTAGTTTGTTGCCCAATATTAGATCAACCATAGCTAATTTGACTTCAGTTTATGCTAGTTTCTAGTTATTTTGCTTTTGATTTGTTTATAAATATTTATATGCATATTAGTATATCAGGTCAGTTTGATGTGAACTAATGCTACGAAAGAACTGAATTCTAACAGAGTGACTTGATTTCTCATCTCTCCACCTCTTCATGCCCCAACATGCTTCTTTCCCGCTATGTAAGTTGGTTTTGATGTAGGGTTGCGTTCTGTTCAATGACTAAGATCTAATAGAGAGATTTAGATATATTCGCGGGGTAACAAATTTATATATAAATTTTTCCTATGAAATGGTTTGTGGGATCTAACTCAACCAACTTTATCTTTCCCACCAAATTGAGAAATAAATATTCAAATCCTGACCTGGTTGCGACTTGACCTTTCACGGAACATGTGACCTAATAATCATGATATCATTGATGTCGGCTGAAGTTTACACCATTAGCCATGACACGAAAAATGCTTCTTGATATGAATTTTGTCTGAATTTTACTTGATTTGTGGGAAGGGGAATATTTTTGCAATTCATTAGGATAACCCATAGATATCATGTCATATCACGAATCATTCTAGAACATTACGCCTATGTGCTACAAATCCGGTTTAATAAAAAACGATGGATGAATTGTAAGATGAAAAAGATTGAAAAAAAAAATAGTATGATCTTGTTATTTTAAATCTTTATAGGATTAGTTTCTCATCGAATTTCTGCAATTCTAGATTTCACTTGGACTGGAATGAAGATTTTTAAGTAATGACAATGATGAGCAATAGACAGCCAAGTATTTTTTATGTTAATGATTTGTAAGTTTTTTATTGTTGGGTGTTATTAGTGTTTTCCTATAACGTTGTTTGATTTGCCAATGAACTCTTTTATGCATAAATATACTCTAATCAGCCATCACATAGTTTAAATCCTACCAATATTATAGCTGGTTAAATCCTAGTGTTATTATAGGCGGTCAATGTATTATATGTCCAAGTTCATTATGAATGGTGTTGTGGAGCATATTGGGGATGCTACTTCATGTTTGGGCAATAATATATTTGGTCTCGTTCCAATGGAAAAATAATTAATCGACTAAGATTATAACAACAGTGCAATTCAACTTTATCCCAACACAGCCTAGTCACAGTAGGAGCTGAGAGTGCAAGGATGACTGCCTAAGAAGTGTTTTGTCTGTTCTATTGTCAAGCTCCTGGTTGCACTGCCAACTGTTCCTTCATTTGTCGAGGACTAGTTATGTTATTTGGGCATTTAGGCACTGGCATCTTTTCTCAGAGGGCTCGCAGAACTCACAGGCTGTTTCCAACTTAACAAACTTCTTGGGGCTGTACCTTGACTCTTTGGCATTGGGTTTCTGAGACCAAAATGACTTTGTCCTCTTTTAATCTATTGCTGCTTAATAACCAAAGGAAAACATGTAACCAATTTATTTAGTGCCACATTTTAAGTGGTTGGTAATGATAACAATTGTTCATTCAATACTCTGCACATGGATTAACCATCCCTGCATTTGTTGAGGTTTCTTCCAGCGTTGATTCTTATTATTGGAAGTGTTCAGTTTCATGGCCCTAAACCTTAGTTTTTCAAACTATTTTTGTTCTTTTAATGCAGAATGTTGCGAGAGAAGTCTGAATTTACATATTAGAGCACTGTACAGTAGACAGCTTACACGCTAAGAAAACCAATCATGTAAGTATTAAATTAAATAGTCACTTTTTCAAATTTTCACATAACTTGAGTTCAACCTAAACCTCACCCAATCAATTTGAGTTAGGATTAAAGTTTTAAAATTAGGATTGAGTTAGGATTAGGGCAAAAGTTTTAAACTTTAGATTAGAATTAGTATTGACCTTAACTTGATCCCAAATAACTCAAGTTGCACCCTAACAGGTGCCAATATTTCATTGCTATCCCAACGGACCACAATTGGGTTAGTCCCTTTGACAAAAAAATAGAATATTTGGCCAGCCAATTGATAGACGGTTAACCATTCCGCCTCCGCGCGGCTTCGAAAAATCTTCAATCCGACAAGTTAAAAATGCGGATTTGTTCTGAAATCAATGACGGGGTAAGTGATAATCCCCACCGTCGATCCGCCATCATGCCCGTCAGATGAAGGCGGACACCATCTTTTACCAAAGGTGATATACAAGCACAATAAGCCACAAGAAAATCCTGCTTGTGCACAACGACGCCTGCTTTTGACCGTCTTCTCCATCGTCTTCCCTCTTCATAACTCTTCATAACTTCGGGGAAAAAAAAATCTACTCCTCTCGTTCTAGAAATTCCGTGCGAATTCTATTTCTAGGATTTTGTCGGAGGTAATATCATTTGCATTCAATTAGCAAATGAATCTTGAGCTTTTTGGTCACTTGATATTCTTGAATTCGTAGAATACATGGTTTTTAATGCAATTCTCTAGAGAGTTTTGTTGAATTCTGCTCTCTTCTTCTTCTTCTTCTTCTTCTTCTTCTTCTTCTTCTTCTTCTTCTTTTCTTCCAAGTTTCTTTGTATTTGTGCATTTCTTTCATGCTTGGTGGGAATTCTAGGTCTGGTTTTTCGGTGGCTGGGTGGCGGTCTGGACTGCATTGTGGTGGGCTGTAGCACCGTTGGTGGCTCGCTTTCTGTGAATAATTTGGATTTGACAATTTCATGCTTCTACTTGGACCTTTCCTGGCTTAATTATGGTTATCTGCTGTATAATTCCATGCTGTGTTTGTAGGTTTTAGCTACTTTATGATGGCTAGAAACTTGAATGAAAATTCTGCTGTTTGTTTATTCACGTGGGGCTGCGGCCTATTAAGTCTGGCTCAACTTGTTCCTAGCAATTTGGCTTACCTAAGTTTCTGATGATGATAATTTTTGGGCTTTTGGCAAACAAGCGAAATGATTCGCAGCGTGTTTGACAGTTGAAACAATAATCAACAATTAGTCGCTGTGGGGCCTACGTACAACCATGCCGATGTTTTTCAATTTTGACTGGTCTATTATGTTGCTGCAGGAAATAGCGAGTTGGGTTCTGTCATTTGCATTCAGCTTTCTGTCCCTAGTATCCTTATTTATTATAAGAAAGATAGCTTAAAAGCTCTATCAACATGGCCTACAATTTTAAGGTTTTTCTGGATCAGCAAATGTAGGCAATAAATTTGTGGTTTTTTGGCTGAGTTGGGCATTGTGGTTGTTGCTTCATTGAATTTGCTTCGTTAATAGGTTCACAATTCAACTTCGTTCGTTGTGGACTGGTACCAAGATCAAGCCCCAGGCAAGCAAGCGGGCCTAATTTTCAATGGACATTGGGCTGGAATTGGTGCACCAAAATCCAGTTATACCTCAAATCTTATAATGCTGTTTTGTGCTAGAGCACATAGCAGCATTGTTCCTCATAGAGGTTGGTTTATAGGCTTTTGGGAAATCTGTGTTATCTTTCGCGTTCTTTTGTTGCCACTAATAGGTAATTTTGTCTCCTTGGTGTTTTTAAGAAAAGGGGAAACCTCTGGCAAAAGTAATTTTACTGTCTGCTGGATTTCTAAGGACTTTATTTCTTTGTAAATCTTCTGTCAATCATGATTCATTATTAAGGCCTAAAATGTCTACAATGGCAGATCTGCATGGCCAGCTTGTATGTAGTGGGTGCAGGATTTTCTACCCTATAGGAGCACCAAATGTTTGCTGTGCCATATGCAATACAATAACAGCAGCCCCACCTCCACGTCATAATTAGATATCCTGCTTACATTATCATTGTGTGACCTGATTTTATGTGCCATTCTTTTTCTCATCTGCATGCTAATCTGCTTAGTTTCTTGTCTGCACTCCAACATTGAAACCAGTGGGTCCTATTTGTCTAGGGATGGAGATGGCACAGCTTTCATGTCATGGATGTCAAAGACGGCTGATGTTCCCACGTGGTGAGCCAGCTGTTAGATGCGTTTTTTGTGGGGTAACTAATCCCACAAGACCAGGTATATGTTCAATTTGAAGAAACCAACTGGTATGACATCTAAATTAATGTCAGCCTTCTATAACTTGCTTCATGCATCTCATTGTCTCATGGTTGCTTATCTACCTTCTTATGTGATCTGTATTCTTTACATAAGAAATCTTCTTTGGTTGGTACCAAATCTCTGGTTTATGTTTCCTCAATGCGGCCTTTTCTCTTAAGATCTTTCTTTTCTTTTCTTTTCTTTTCTGGTTCATTGTTGTTGGGTGGGCAAATTTCAGACTGCAATATTCTTGGTGCTGGCTTTAAGCTGATAATGGCAACATTTCTGCTGGCAACTTGGTATGTTGCATTTCTTTGCCAGCTTGGTGACATGGCATTGTTGAGAAGCCCCTTAGAATTGTTTGGTTGGGTTAGCAAGGTAGGTAAAAGGGTAGTAGCAGTGATGTAAGTGGCTTGAAAATGACATAAGTGGGTAAAAGAATTGAAAATGGATGAATATGATAACCTTGAAAAGTATAGAGGGTTGGAAAATAGGCTTTTGGGGGGAGGGTTGGCTCCAACTGGACCTAACTTGATATGAGTTGCACCCCTATTTGGTTTGATATATTGAATAAACTAGAGTTAAGTGCAAAAAGAGAGTTAAAATACATGGTTGACTAAGAAAAGGTAGAATTGATCGAGAGCAAAATACCTTGTTTGGTTGAATGTAGTGAATAAATTGGAGACAAAGTGTTAAAGTGTGCTAAAATGGGAGTAAAAGGGGTTTACATATATACTGATGCAAAAAGATTTGTCAAACATATAATCATCATCATTGAAGCCTTATTGCAACTAAGTGGTGTTAAGTATTTGAATCAGTATTATCATAATTGGACCGGACCAGCTGGTCAGGCTGGCTCAACCGTGGATGGTTAGCTAACCAGTTCAATCTAGCCCGGTTCAGTTCAATAGTAATTTTTTTACTCGTAATATTTTTAATAGAATAAAATAGTGAATTAAAGTAATATAATATTATAATAAAAGATCTGTATATTTAGATTAATATTTATGGTTTAGATTTCTCAAAATCATATTGTATCATTTTTAAAATTTTTTCTAAAAAAAAAATGGTTCATCTGGTTGAACTAGTCGGTTGAACCGATCAGACCGTGAGCCAAATGACTAATTGGTTCAACCACCTATTTGTTTCTGATAACATTGATTTGAATTTTACTACTATGCCATATCATTTTATCATATACCAATGTAAAAAATTGCTCCAAAAATAACTATCTAACCCAAACACAATGTTTTAAAAATCCCTAATTAAGTAAAAAAACTCTAATTTTTATGACTGTGTGCCTAGAATAGGTACGAATTGGGCGTAGATTACAATCTCCATCAATTCTCCTAGGCTTGGAAGATCACTCCATTGGAGAATTTGATGTGATGATAGTTATCAAGTAAATCTAGATCCAACGTTTAAAGCTTTTCTTTAGATATCAATGTAGCATTAGTGTCAGGTTTGTTTCTCTACTTAAAAAGATACGTACGAAGTTTGCCTGAAGAAGTAATGATCTTATCTTAGAAGATACGCTCAACCTGATCTGTGGCTATAAATTGTGCTTGGGGCAGAATTGGAATATAATCAAAAGTTGAAGAAACCCTTTGGTTTGGTATTCTTGCAAGTAGAAGTGGAGGCTTGAAAGTGTCTCTTTAAGGAAATAAATCCTCCACATTGAAAGTTGAACTAATTCCCATATCTGGAGGCAGGTCCAAAACAAATGCATTTGGTCCTAATTTTCATAAAACAAGAAAAGGACCGTTGACTCATGCATGCAACTTTTTAAAAGAACTTTTAGAAAATCTTTTAGGTTGCATACTAACCATCACATAATCACTTTCGTTAAATTCATGATACTTACGGCGTACATCAGTGGCAACGGAAGGAAACTATTTTGATAAAACAATTTTACTTATCAAATACTTCTAGACTTAACATTTTGCTAGTCCTCGAGTAAACGAAAAGGAAACTAAAACTCAACATAAACTAAATAACACATTTGAGAAAACACCAAACAAAGCATTGATCAAAGTTAATTTCTGGAGACCTTAAAAGATTTCACATAAGTATAGCTTAAGAAAAATTTCAAAACATTATGCATGTCTAGAATTTCAACTCAAATATTGCCTTACCTTACTCTTGATTCTTTAGGTGTGTGCAAATATATAGCCATTCTCACTTCATGTCCTTATGACTCAGATAAATTTATGCAACCACGAACATGCTTAACCTCTAGATTCTAAACTCCATAAGCTCATCTTTCTCATCATTCTCCCGTAATGTTGATAACTTATCTCTAAGAATCAATTGGTATTTATAAGCTTATAATGATTGGTTAGGGTAAACGTATGATATAGTGTCTCTTGTGGCTCAAAATTACCTCAACACATCAATCATCCCAGGATCTTTTGTAGAGCTTTTCTTATCATTCATTTTATATCCCGAATATTTGTCTTTATTCTTTTTGCCATTTACCTTCTTCTTCTTCTTCTTCTCTTTCTTCTTATATATATATATGTATCTTATATATACATAAAAAGGAAGAATATAATGCAATGCAATAAAGAAATTGCTTTAAAAGAAATTTTTACTTACAAAAATGAGACTTCAGCTCTTTACAGCAAAGCTTGGAAGTTTCCTTCCATGGGAACAATAGAAGAGCTTAAAAGTATTTCACTCATTTTTCTTAAGGAAAGAGAGAATGGCTAGGCAATTTATGCCTTTACAAGTGAATGAATGATATATATATATATAAGAGATCTGGTTCTACTGGTTACAATAGATGGGCATTTGCTAGTTTAAGAAAACCAGTGGGCGCAAAACCAAGGGTGCTCATTGTTTTTGAGAAGATTATTCCAATTATGGAAATTATAAAGACGGCTTGTCTTCTTTTGAAAATGATTGTGCTTTGACAACAGGAATGTCTTTTTTGACTTTTAGGGAAGGAGAAAGAATCTTCTTTTTGCAGGTACAATGGTGCTTTAGCTTTTGTTGAAGCAGAGTCCACCTAGATACAGGAGCTTGGATGCTTTTCATTATTATAATCTTAACTTTAGTCAAAGAATGGATCAGCATCATGACCAAACAATCTATCTGAATCTGAACCACAGGCCATGTCTTTAACTAAGTGAGAGCTGGATGAGTCATCAACAATTTTTGCCTTGAAAGAAGAAGCTGAAGAGAATTTTCCCTTTTTTTTTTTTTTCTTTTGGAGCTTTATATTGGGCTTCAACAGCCTTTTCTCATTCTTTTTTTGTGGTGAGGCTCGTAAGAAGAGCCTTTTGAGAAGATTTTTGAGATAAGAACTTGGTCTGTTTAGATTGGGATTTTCTAGCATTTTATTTCAAAAATTTGCCCTATAGCTAGAGGAAGAGGCTCTTAAGCTACAAAGCACCAATTCTATTGGAATATCCATGAAAGTGCAAGTTTTGAGAAGAATAACATTAAAGGAGAGAGATTTTTCTCTAAATCAGAACATTTAAAATGCTCTTTAAAAATAAAGAAGCTTTTTTGGATTTCTAGTGGTTGCATTTCTGCTATTGGACCAAAATTATTCCACCATTGGACAAACTAGAATAGAAATAAAAATTTGCTCTTTTTATTGAAAACAAAACACCAAGAGTATTTTGCATGCTTATTTTTAAACCAAAGGACATTTATCCATGCATCTTGATAATCAAAATATGAGAATTGTTGCGGGCAAAATTCATTTTTAAATCTTTTGAAATGATTTGGACCACTAAATTCTCATATATTTAAAATCTTTAAGATTTTTATAGTGGAGTGTATGATTTCTCCTTCAGGAGATTTATGATGTGTAATTTCTATTGAATCAGTGGAAATTAGGATGTATTCATAAAAGGTTTGTGATCAAATGAAATCAGTGGGTTCAAAATGAAAAATTTTAGGAAATGCAACTTTTGCAATCTTCTCTGCGGCGTATTCAAGCTTTTGCTCTGCAAGGGATAAAAGATGATAAGCTTCCATTTGAAGAACTTTTGATTGAAAAAGGTTTAGTAAAAACCGAGTTTCGACTTTAAAAGAAGTAAATTTTTTAGGTGAAGGTGAAGAAGAATAAGAGATCTGTTTCAAATCATTAGGAGTAACCAATTGGTTTGATAATTGGGTTATAGATAAAGAAAGAATTCTCCCTCTTCCTCTAGGAATAGAAGATGATAATGCAAGAGGAGGATCAAATAAAGTATTTAGTGGGATTGGTTGGGCTGACACAAGTCTTTTACCATATGAGTCTTTTGACCATTTCTCTGTTTTGCCTTTTTCTGAAGACATTTTTTGAAATTGATGAGCTTTTGCCTCGTTTATCTTTGAAATTCCTTGAAGAAATTCTCTAGTGAGAAAATCAAGAATAGAGTTAGAAATTCCTCTTATAAATTCAATTTCAAAATCAAAGACAGATAAAATAGCTTGCCATCTGGTAAATATTTGTTTTGAAGCAATATTTTGGACGTCTTTTTCAAAACATATTTTACAGCTTGACAATCAATTCTTAGAAGAAATTTTTTGTTTAAAAGATCACTTTGAAATTTTGTGATGCATAAAAGTATGCTTAAAATTTCTTTTTTAATAGTAAAATAATTCTTTTGAGTATGATTCCATGTTCCCGAATGGTATTGAACAATTTGTTCTTTAAAATCCTTTCTCTATTTTAGAATTCCTCCATATCCTATTTTTGAAGCATCAATTTCAATTATTTTAAAGGCTTGTGGATTTGCTATATAGAGAAGAGGAAGATTTTTAATATGGAAATTTATCTCTTTAACTATTTGAGTATGTTTTTCAGTCCATGGTTTTAGGATTTTTTCTAATTCTGACATATGATGGTTCAACAATGATTCTTAAATCTTTATAATGTTCTAATACATTATTTAGGGATCCTAAAAATCTTTGAAGTTAATTTTATCTTTTATTTCTTTTGAAAATTTATCTGCAAATTTGATTGATCTTTAAATTGGTATTTGTGTTCCTTGGTTAATTTCATATCCTAAAAATCTTATTTTAATTTGACAAATTAGATACTTGGTTCTAGAGAGAACTAATACATATCGGATTACTATGGTTAAGAAAACATTTAAATGTTTAATATGTTGATCTAGATTTTCTGAGAAAACTAGAACATCATCAATATAGACTATTAGAAATTTATAAAGATTGAATATTTCATTCATTATTTTTTGAAATTCTAATAGGGCATTTTTTAATTCAAATGACATCACATTCCATTCACTGGATTCCTTTGAATTTTAGAAACTACTATTCTTAACAGTAGATTAATGGTTACTTTTAGGAGGACAGTAAATAGTCTCTCTCGCATAACATACATCTGTTCCTGCAAAGAAAAAATTGAAAATTATAAGAAGATTGCCAAAAACAGGCCAAACATATATCTTATATATATGTATAGGTTTTATTACTTTACACTCCCAAACTTGTTTTATTTTGACTTTATTGAGATGCGATCCCTCTAATTTTTACAGTTCTTTTTCAAACTTTTCTACATTTTTTCACTTCCCACATATAGCTCATGGTTACTCTCAGACTGTTCAATGTGCTAGGGTAAAGTATAAAAGGATAGAGTTTATTTTATATAGAGGCTAATGATATGGGTAACATAGAAAAAGACAATGATAGGCTCATTGGGATGACTATGGTTATGCATACATATAAGGTTGGTTTAAAAGGCTCAAACGTCCAAAAATCATCTAAGTCATCTTCTTACCAATATGTCCTGTAGAATTTTACGTTGAATAATGATCAAAACAAGTTCTAGAGTTAGGTGAGGCCTTGTATACATGATCACATAAATATTCTCTAAGTAGTCATGTAATTAAATGTGCAAAGCTATGTGTTAAAGTGTATGAGGAATTGCAAGTAAAGCCAAACAAGCATTCAAGCACACAGATTAGGTAAACATCTTTCATTTTCTAAAAGCTATAATCATGGCAATCTGGTTCTATCATTGATCTCAATCAAACATGTCTAATCAATGCCCCAATTTCTTTTTCAAATTTTCAAATTTTCATTTGTTTTTAAACCAAAAATAACTGACCTCCCCCCAACTTAAAAGTAAACATTGTGCTTAATGTAAAATAATGAAAGAAATTAAGTTCAAGGACATCCCTGAATGAAGTGTTGTCTGTCGTCATTCTCCTCGTCATCTTCTGGAAACGACTTATTAGGGGCATTAGTGGGTGGAAAGGGAGGAAGATTTGGGGGTTGTGGAAAAACAACACTGCTGGAGCTTGGAGAAATCGTTTGCAAACAGCCCTTCAAATTCCCAAGTTTGAGTTGCCAACCAATGCTGAAATTCTGGATGGGAAAAATGATGAAGTGGCTACAATCTTATGAAGATGAATTTGTACATGTAATAGTGTTTGGAAAGAGTTGTTAAAAAGGAAAACAATGAGTGGCAGAGAGGATGAGTTGTTCTTGCTTAAATGAAGGGTTTAGAGTGAGTTCTAGAGAGAAAACATTCAGACACTAAAGAATACATGGTTAGAATATAATGCTGGTGGCTCTGCAGCTCTAATCTCATTGCCGCCAATTTGCCAATGCAGTGCTATACTTGCTGCCCTCTTGTTAAATATGCAGTGCTGCCTCCATGGCGCTGCAGAGCTCACCTTGCTGCCCCCCCTTTTTTAAACCTGATTTTCTCCATGTATGTTCAATGCTTCCTACAGTCTCAATATCCAAACTGAATTTGTCACCTATCAAACCAAAACAGATACATAAATTAATGCTAAAAACTTGCATAACTAGTGATTAAGTTGAAAACTAAAACTAATGCAAATCAAACAAAAAGAAGGGAAAGTTAAGAAAGCTTTGGTTGCCTCCCAAGAAGCGCTTTGCTTATAGTCTTATACTGACTATGTCCTTCTTTACTCTCCAGATTTGAGGAGGATGATCTCTCCACTCTTGCTTTTGTGGCTCTGCATGGTCTCAACAAGGCATTGTCCGAGATGTAACCAAAACAAACCAAAGCAAAAGGAAGACAAAACAAAACCAAAAGAACTAACAAAAAAAAAAAAACCTAAGAGAGAAGGGAAGAAAAGTAGTTCTAATCCCAAAGACAACACATCCACTTGGCGGAGAGTGATTTTTGGGTTTCTAAATGCATTGTACTTCTTCTAATCAAGGATTTTCTTCCCTTGTGGAGATGTAATTAGAAACATTTGTGGTCTAGGTTGTGAATATACAATTTTTTGATGTATACACAGCAAGTGTAATGACATAGAAAACATTAATAAATGGAAATTGTCTCATTCATTCTAATTCTTTTCCATTTTTCTGTTCTCTTTTTGTTTTGTTACAGAAGGGAGGTTGGAAGTGGGGCATAATAATGGACATGTTGCTGGGCATCATCATGGACATAATCATGGACATGTTGCTGGGCATAATCAAGGACATGTTGCCGGGCATAATCATGGACATAATCATGGACATGTTGCCGGGCATAATCATGGACATAATCATGGACATGTTGCCGTGCATAATCATGGACATGTTGCCAACATTTCTCAGGTTGGTATTGGAACCACTGACTTGCAGGTGTGATACAGTCCTTTCGATGCATGTAATCCAATTTTATTACTATCAACATGTTCACCATTATTTTTAAATTACTTGAAAATTTTTACAGAAGAAATTGAGAAATATTAAGGCTTACTGAGGGAGCTGGATTTTGCATGCTACTGATGCCAAATGTGTCTCCCTGGCTGGCTGTTCATCTGGTGTGGTCCTTCATGTATGTGCTGTGGTCTGAAAGTCAGGCTAGTGTATGAAGGGCCAGATGATTGGGATAAAAATCAAAACATTGTTGCATCATTTAATGCCGAAATTATTTAATTCATGACAAGGCTGCTATCTGTGCGAAACAGCAGATTTAATGTGGCCCATTTGTCAATCTCATATCCTGCGACCAGGTTCTGTTCCACATGTTATAAGTACGACTTGAATTCTATCATTGTGGGAAGCCTTGACAATGCTCATGAACAGAATAAGTCTGTTATCTGAAACAGCTATTCATCTCATTGAAGAACAATTTGAAGATCTGCAAGGCAGCAGATCCTTTATGGTATGCCTGCCGGTTACCAATACGTGGTATTCATATTGAAACTATCTTATATTGCAAAGGATGTGGCAGTGTGGGAGAGAGGCAGTACAGTGTTTCCCATCCTCCTTGTTCCCCTTTCTTCATTTTCCTTCAATTTCTGCCAGTGTTATTTCTTGGGTCTGCTAACTCTCTTAGACCTCTGCTAACTCTCTTCCTTTGTTGTTCATCTTTTATTGATTGTTTCTAATATAGATCATAAAGAATAAAGACCTTGAAGTGCGGCAAAAATTGGGTTCTGGTGCATCTGGAACGGTCTATCATGGCAAGTGGAAGGGCGCAGATGTTGCCATTAAAAAAATCAACATTTCATCACCTGAGCTGGAGAGATTGGTAAGCATCTCCAGCAGAATTAATAAAGAGATTCAGTTTTGCCCTACTTCTGTTTTCTAATTTGTGCTTATACTTCATAAGAACATTAGTATCAACCATGAACTTGTCTGCACTCAATGCACCTTTTTTGTGGATATTTATACTATCCTGGAAGTTGTTTGAATACCTTAATTCTATGTCATTTTATTTACCTATTTCAAATATCACAATGGCACATTTGGAGTCTGCTTATGCAAGAAAGTAATGAATGGTTTGGGGGAACTTTTCAAAGCGTTGTTCAGTGCACATCCACATAGAAAGCTGACAGAGCTTGGTTGGTGTCTTTCTAATTGTACAAGTGTTTGTGGAGAAGATATTTGGGTGTCAGGTAACTCAGCAATATTGGTGAGTCTCACTCACCAGTCATGTTGGTCCTCGTGTTGCTTTTATTTTCTTTCCCTTCCTTTATGGATTCTTCTCCATACTGAGTTGCTCCATGGGTTGTTTGCAAGGTCTCATGGCCATTTATGTTCTCAGCATCAATATTTTGCTGTTTCTGTGCCAACAACTATTTCTATGCCTTTGCATAAGAATCATGATGTTCATGATTTGCTTGGCCCCAGCAAGTTGACCTTTGGGAAAGAATGCTTACCTTTGATTTTTGCAATGCTTTGCTTGATATTAAGAACAACATGGTTTTTTGATTCACTCTTATCAAAGCAGATGGGTTCACCTCTTTGGTCAAATGATGTGGCCATTTCGAACATGTCCCTGCCTCTCTCTCTCTCTCTCTCTCTCTCTCTCTCTCTCTCTCTCTCATAGTTTCAGCATTATATAGACGATTGAAATTTTTTCTTTCCAGAAGTCTCATTTGACTGAAATATTTTCTTTCCAGGGCATGGACTTCTGGAGGGAAGCTGAAATACTGGCAAGGCTTCACCATCCAAATGTTGTGGCCTTTTATGGTGTTGTAAAAGATGGACCAGGAGGAACACTAGCCACCGTTGCAGAATACATGGCGAATGGTTCACTGGGACATGTTTTGCGTCGCAGAGACAAGTAAATTTCTTGTTCATTTCCATCCCAGCATAAATGTACCGAACTTAGAGAACTAATGTTTCTTCAATTGCATTTAACAGGTATATAGATCAGCATAAACGGCTCATTATTGCAAGGGATGCTGCTTTTGGGATGGAATATTTGCACTCTAAGAATATTGTGCATTTTGATTTGAAGTGTGATAATTTGCTTGTGAACTTGAAGGATCCAATGCGACCTATTTGCAAGGTGCGAATAATTTTATATTGCAAGAATGCTCTTTCTTAAATATAAGTCCTGCATCGATTGAGTTTGCTAATGTTTTTTCTGGATACATTCTTTTGTGCGTGCATGCGTGTGTGAATTTGCCTATCCCGAAATCAATCAGAGTCTTTAATCTTAATCTTAATCGTTTTTTTCTCTCTCCTTTTGGGAGAAGTGATGGAAAAAAAAACAGCACTAAGCTGTTTCCAATCTACCTTAAGTTGTTTCTTGGTTGACTTCATCTTCATGAACCGTCCATCGAGGTACTTCTTGTGCTTGGGATTTACTGTCTCATTGCTAGTTATTTTGCTATCATTTAGAAACTAATTTCGACCACTTGCTTCAGGAAAAAATGTTCTTGGTTCCTTTCAAAAGGCATTCTCGTTAAGGAAAATATCTGGTTTTCTCACCCAATGACTCACTTTTAGCTTTTTACCACTGATGCTAGTATGAACTGCTAAGTAAATGAATTTTTATTTTTTATTTTTATTTGCGTATCCAGGTTGGCGATTTTGGCTTGTCAAAAATCAAGAAAAATACTCTCGCTACAGGTGGGTGCATAGGAACACTGCGTTGGATGGCCCCAGAGCGTTTGTTAAATGGCTGCATTTCTGTCTCTGAGAAGGTAAGCCACCATGCTTCAAATATCTATTCTAGGAGAAGAAAGTAGGTGATTTAAAAATGCTCTTGGCAGATCTCTGTTTCTCATACATTCTTAGAAAAGAGAGGGTGGGAGGGGTGGGGAAAAGTTAATCACACAATCCTTGGGGGAAAATCATCCTGCAACCACTCATTTTTACCTGCTGCTGCTGCAAAATTACGTTACATGGCTGAATTTTGCTTGGGCTAATTTGAGGGTTGCCTTCTAATGGTGACAGGTTGATGTTTTCTCATTTGGAATTGTCATGTGGGAAATTCTTACGGGTGGGATACCTTATGCCAATATGCTTCCAGATGACATCAAAAGTATGTTTCTTTACTACACCGATATTCATGTTATCTTTTTCCTTCTCTTTATCAGAATGGGTGACAGACTGAGTTTCTGGATCTGGAATTTTTTGTTTTGAACAGCGTCAGTTTGTTGTTGCTCGACAGATTTATTTCAGTACTCAGAATCCAACCCCCATATTATCATTTTTCAGGGGATCCAGGCTTTTTGTCATGTGTGCCCTGCTGTGTGCATGCACCATGTGTTGCAAGTTGCTTTAAAAAATGAACTGCCCCCCACATGACGTACTTGCAATCCCCCAAGTGATGGGATCAACTTGCATTTCAGGGGACAGTTCACATAACAATGTTTCCCATGTTGCCCACCTGATGCACTGCCAGATCTTACCACATGTTGCATTGATGCACTCAAACTAAATGTTTCACAGACATATCATCGCATAACCATTAATGGTTCTTGTTTATAAATCACCATAACAGGAGGCATTGTGAGTGACAAGCTAAGGCCGCCAATTCCAAGCTTCTGTGACCCTCAATGGAGGTGGCTAATGGAGCAGTGTTGGGCTCCACATCCCACAGCGCGGCCATCATTCACAAAAATAGTAAGCCATTTACGCGCAATGCGCGTGTAATGTCAGAAGCCGCCCAAAGCAGACCACAAAATCCGGGAAGCAAATGATATGATTTGGTTGGCTTTAACTCTGCATGGCTTATGTACCTGTCCTTTGACACTGATGCATTCGTTTTTAATGCCGTTGACAGCATGCACCTGTAATCCATAATTTACGTGGTAGGGAGGGTTGCCTCTGAAGCTCTGACAAAGGGGAAGAAGTAAACTTAAGAGCTCGAGTTTGCATTTGTTCTGTAAAATGGAGCTCTTTGTTGTTTGTCATCCACCGTCAGTTAATAGAGATACAAACTGGCCTTTGACGGCTGCTAATAATTTTGGTCTTGTTGGGTTGCTGGAAGGCCACCATCAAGTCCGTGATACTTCAAGCTGAGTCACCTGAAAAGGCGTTTCTTGGGCTCAATCATTACACTTGATATCTGTGTGACTCCTTGGTTCTGTGCAGCTCAGCACTCTCACGATAACTCTTCCGATGAATAAATCATTGGTTGACCTGCAATGACTCCAAGCAAGCTAATATGAGCAGCTAGAGCAATGGCTCCTAGCAAGCTAATTTGAGCTGCTAGTGCACAGGAATAAGCGAAGTTGCACCCCTCGGGCATTGCCTGCAGGAAGCCTCGAGACTATAGTAAAAAAACTACTTTGATCCCTCTAGAAATTCTTGATCGGAAATTGTTCTCGATGAATGTTTTCATGAAAAATTTCATGCAAATGATTTGTTTGGGGCTCATGATAATTTTTTGTTAAAATAAATTCATTCATTGTCGTTGGGACTACTTAGCTACAATTCAAAAAATCATAACAGTCGAGAACTTGAGGTGGTTAAAATGAGGGGAGTGGTAATGGTTGCATGCGGCGGCGCGAGGTGATGTCGCGAGGGGAAGATGGGGAGGGAAAAATGTTTGGTACGCTAGTGGGAGGGGATGGATGATACACAAGCGCTTACGATCAATCTTTATTTGGGCTAAGCAAATGTTTCAAAGGTTTCTATGTAACATTTTAGTTTTAAGTCAATCAAAGATTATTTAATAAAATTGAATCCAACCATTGTACTTAGCATTATCATTTTAGTTAGAATATGTGAAATATTTTTAATGGAAGGACCACATGGGTCATGTCCTTTAGAACTATATAAAATAACGTATAAAAAATAAAATTATTTATATGAATATATGCATATTGGAATACACCAGACTTTGTAGAATCATAACTAACATGAGATAAAAGCTTTTAAAGGTATAAATGCATGATTATATTTCTATAAGCCTTAAAAAAAGAAATTGAAAAATAGATAGTAGCTCTTAATGACATTAATTTTGGGCTTATGTGTGTCTCTTATTCAATAATCTTTATATTACTATATCTAAGTGATGTTAAATAGGATAGAAGTATTAAATTTAATTTAATTAATAATAATAATAATAAATCTTTATAATTGTAAATGAACCATTCCTTTCAATCATTTTCTAAGAGCTAAATTAAAATTAAATAATTATTTTATGGAGCAACTACTGCTCAACCCAACTTTTTGTTGTTTAGACTATATTTAAATTAATTAATATAAATAACGTTGTTTTATTTAGATGGATCTTGCAGACTAATACTAAAATGAGGAACAAAGGATTGGATTTATTTTATAGATCATAGGTTAAACACAAAGTCTTGTTTAAACCAATATGTTCAAATATTTTTGTTAACTAAAATAAACAACTTTACCTAATATCTATTTGATAAATTATTGTAAAAAAGTTAAAATCATTAAATTTCAAACTTAAAATTGTTTGTGGGAAGAAATGAATATTTTGAAAATGATCTAATAATTATTAGAATATTTTAGAAAAATAAATTTTCATTAAGCAAAAAGTATCCCGAAATGTATTTAAAACGTTTTTGCAAAAACAAGTTTATGCAAGCTGTTAATAAGCTCAATCAACTATGATTTATTATTTAGGGTGACTTATTTTAAACAAACAAGTACCAATATTTCATTGCTATCCCAATACAAAACACAAAACTTTATGCATGTCTAGAATTTCAACTAAACTATTGCCATATCTTACTTTTGATTCCTTAAGTATGTGCAAAGATATACCCATTCTTATTTAATCTCCTTATGGCTCGGATAAATTTATGTAACCAAGTAAAATATGCTTAACTTCTAGATTTCAAACTCTATAAGCTCATCTTTCTCATCATTCTACACTAATGTTGACAACTTATTACCAAGAAAAGAATCGATATATCTTTATAAGCTTGTAATGATTAGTTGGGGTAAAGGTATGATATGGTCTCTTGTGGCTCAAAATTACCTCAACACATCAATCACCCAGGACCTTTTGTAGAGCTTTTCTTATCATTCGTTTGATATCCGGAAAACTTGTTGTCATTCCTTTTGCTATTTATCTTTTTCTATTTACCTTTTTCTTCTCATATATATATTCGATCTGAGATGGCATCCACCTCGGACACTCTGAGAATTTGTCAATGGCGTTGCTATGCCGTAGCTTCGCGCTGGGCTATTTTATAGCTAGTTTGATAATCTCATAGGCGAAAATGGGAAGAGAAATGAAAATGAGCGAACGCTTACCATCCTCCAAAATCCTTGACCACTTGATTTAGTCTCTACAGGTGCTGGATTCTGCTTATAGCCATGACCGTCTTTCGTGGGGTTACCCATTGGAGGCGGTATCCTTCTGCCTCTGCTGAGTAAGCATGGCCGGGTGGAGTATATATACGCAGCTGCAAGAGGCGGATAGACTGATCAATCAAACGACACGAGACAGTCATAGCCATCCTTCATAAGAAAAGGAATATGATTCAAACAGACAACGAACGACCGATCATCCTAAATCAGAATTATGGGCTGGTTTATTAGTAAACTAATTTGGTTAAATTACCTATTTAAGCCATGAATTATCTTAAGCAGACGGCCAAGCATGTGCACCACTAATCAATCATGGGCAATTGGTATGTTTATGGCGTAAATTTTCTTCTATATTTTTCTGCAAATTTTGTTTTAGAAAACGGCATACTATCAGCAATTTATTGTAAAACAAAGAAAATAAAAACGCAAAATCTCCACGTGTTTTATTCAATCATACAAACTATTATCTGCCAAGGCATGCAGGAATGATTTCAAGTGAAGTCGAAAACGCGTGAGAAGAAACCGAACGTCCTCTGGCCTACCTCAAGCGTGCTTCGGATGCCAATCACTCGTTAAGATTTATTGTCGATTAATGATTTTAACGAATTTAGAATTTAAATGAACTATGATAAACTAAAATGGTGGCGGGTTTTAATTAGTTTAATTTTATGGATTTTGGCCAACTTTGGTAGGCTCTAATGAATTTTAGTGGTTGGGCCTAGCATTTATTTCGAATATTTTTACACATCTTTAAATAACAAAACATAAGTCATTTACTTTCATTGGCCCCTCATGAATTTTTAATTTTAAGTCATTCAAATTTATCCTTAATAATTTTTAATAGGATTAATAGACTTTATTAAACTCTAAAGAGTTATAATGGGTTTTAAGAGCCTTAATGAATTTATTAATTAGGCTTTAATAAAAATTGATAAGCTTTAATGGCATTTAGTTATCACAACTTTATATTTTCAAAATTCTTCTACGCAACCTTAAATAAGAAAACTTAGTCATTTACTATTATTGTCCCAAGAATTTTTAAAAAATCATTCATGTGATTTTTATTATTAGTGGATTTAACAAACATCAATGAACTTAAGTCATAATGATTTGACGGCTTTAGTAGTCTTACCAATTGGCTTTGTTAAGCTTTAATAAACTTTCGATGCGCTTTAATGGGTTGCATCTCTCAATTATTTTTAACATTCGTAATTCAAAATGACCCAACCATCATAATTTTTTTATTTTTTATTTTAAAATATGAATTTCTAATAAGACAAAAATTTCAGAAATTTTAATAATTTGAAATGCCTCTTTCACTATATTTTCTATTGTTTCGCACAATTAGAAAAAATATTTATTATTTTGCTTGTATAGACTTTAAATTCAATTTAATCAACATGCCAATTATTATGATTTAATTAACATCATATTAAAAAAGATGCCTTTTTTTGTTGTCGTTGTTTTCGAATCTATGCAGTCTACGGCAAGCTTCTCTGTCATAGTTGGAATAGATTCAGCATTGTTTGATTTTGTCCACGTAAAAGGCAGGTAGGACAGTGAGCCATTTTGGCTTTCAAATGAAATTTCTGGAGCTTCATCGTTCTTTAATTGAAATCTGTGGCGCCATGATTCCTGAGAGCAACTAAGCAAGCGAGTAAATGCCAATGAGCATGGACGAATGCGGTGTGATCTTAGGTAGCTAAGTGGGACATGGACATTCAAATTTCAATCCCTTTTATAGCATTGATAATGGGCATGGGGTACATCTATTCATGCCTCAGCTGTGATCTTCGGAATGGCAAGGCAGGCTCATATTCTGTAAATTTACAGCATGAGGAAGGTGATTGATTGCTTGGATTTGTACTTAGACGGTTGTCAGAGGTGATTTTATGTGCTGTTTCCAATTTTAGGAATGTTAATTTTAGCAATTATTTGAACCATGCCAAACGAATAACTCGAGTGCTAATGATGAGGTTGAATTGGTCATTTGCAATCATGCCAATTCTAGAAGTTGAGCTTCAACTCCAAATCCTGTAAACAGGAATGACCAAGACCACGAACTGCGGAATCACATGGAAACGATTCATATACACTATTGTTAGTGGGTCTTGCGCTCTCCCATACACGTCCCTCAATTCCATCTCCAAACAGAGTGTGTTTGGCTTTGTTTTTCTTTCCTTGTCGTTTTATCTCTCTGTTTCCTGAAGACGTTAATGTGGCTTCACGAGGTTACTCTTTGAGGGGCTCGTGTCCCTCCTGCGGTTCGGTTGTTCTCTGTGTAATACGCGTCCTTTTCTTGCGAGGTTCGTGGTGTCTCCATCACATTCATTAAATATTTATTTTAAAATTTATGATAAGAGCTACTTTAAAATTTTCATCATTCATTCTTTAGTCGAAAATATGAATTTAAGAAATTTTTAAATAACAAAACACAACATAGGTCACTCATAGTTTTAAAATATTTTCAATAGTTGAAATTTGGGTAGTTTTTCTCTGGCCCGCCCGCATATCTAATTTGAACGAACAGAAAATCAGCAGTCTCAAAATTTTCATTCAATATGAGACTAATTACTAGCACAAAGTTCGTGCTTAGTAAAATTTTCTTTGTGATCAACAGAGTTTTGTTTCTTGAATTTAGGTCATTAAAATTAGGAAACTCAATTTGCATAGAAGCATATTCATAATTATCTTCTATACTATGGATGATTTCGTTTATTAATAACCAATCTATTTCTTAGAATAGCTTAGTAATATACCAACAAAAAAATAAATCGATAGCAAGAAACATTCAATATCTATGCTAATAGTACACCAATTTTTTGTTCTAAGTTGTTTAATTTGTTTGGTGACATGAGATATTGATGTTCTTAAAATATTTAAAACACGAATGATGTTTATATCATTAATAGGATAATGATCAGAAATCTCTTGAATGTTTTGCAACAAAATTTCTTTATCTTGTCAAAGGAGAATAAGATCAGCACATAGAGATTCTAAATATTCAAACATGTTATTATAAACTGAAACGTTGATTACGAGAGAGAGAGAGAGAGAGAGAGAGAGAGAGAGCTTACTTAGCACACAATTGGATTCTTACAGACTCTAAACTTAAAAGCTCTTTTTGACTCGCTGAAATGTTCGATGACTCTATTTATAAAGAGAAAAGGTAAAAATGGACTTCAAATGAACTAAAGTGTGATAGATTCAAAATGGTTTGAGATCCACAGAGCTTATCTCTTACAGAAACAGACAATAAACTTTGTACAAAGTAACTTTAAGAAAGTAATGAAAAGAGATGTTGGCAGTAGTCGTATCCTAGATGTAGGCGGAGTCAGTTATGCCAGCTGTATAAGAAGAGCATAGTAGTAGTACTTGTCGGTAGATGATTATGATTCCTGAAATAGTGTCTTTTGCAATAATAGCTATTGAAATAGTGTTGTTGCAATAATAGCGTCTTGAAATAATGGTGTTGCTTTTATGGAGACGATAAGGATGGGTTGGCCATATTGATGCTCGAATGCTTTAATTCTTTGCTGCTTTTCAGATAATTCTGGAAAATCTTTGTGAACCACCTTGTAAGCAACAATAAGGGCTCATTGATAAGGATTGACTTCTATCGGATCTGAACAAAGAGCTTTTGAATCTTAAGAGATTGCTTTAATTTCTTTAATTTGTAGGATGCGAAGATTTTCTCTTAAAGTTTCATAATCAAATTTTGGCCACCACTTACAATATGAGAAATAAACCAAATAGAATGAGGATATAATATAAAGAGTGAAATCTTAGTGAATAATCCATGGAATATTGTTTGTGATAATAAAATGAAGTAGAGGGAGGATATTAGAATCCTCAACTGAAAATGGTAATATTAATATAAGGTCTTGAGGAATAATGGAAGGTAATAATCCCCACATATCTCAAAATTTGTCATGAAACCATCGGGGAATGGTTTGAATGGTATTTTCAAGATTAAAATGGACCCACCAAGAATGTGAAAAATATTAGTTTTGTCTTAATAATACTTTAAACCATGCTTCTTGATAGTCTCAATAGTTGAATTCAATAGGTCCTAGAAATAATATCTGTTTTGCTGGGTCCGCTAGCTCTGAAAAAGTAATAATAGTGTTAGGGTTACTAGCATACCACTGATTAATAGTAAAATTTTTTTGAATAATAAGCTTAGAGTATAGAATTCAATCATTTTTAAGAAGTTTTGTAATATGGTCAATGGTAATAGAGTGGGTGTGTAATAATATTCTTTCATAGTAAGAGATAGTTTTGTTTGGGTTTGAAGGCAAAAACCATTGATATTTTGGAAAATATCGTGAGTAGATAGTTTTGTATACTTTAGGAATATTGGGGTTTTCTTTATTGCTAGAGTATAGAGGATCATGAGATTTATAAGATTTTAGTATTTTTATATCTCTAAGGTCTAAATTAATAAAAATCTTGCTGCATAATAGTGAAAATTATAGTTTACAGGAATAATATGGGATGAGGAAGAAGATGCTCCATCATTTTCCTTTTCCCTGCAAAAATTCTCGAGATAAGAAGTCAGGTAAAGAATTATGATCTCCATTTACAAATCCTATTTGAAAATCAAAAATAGATAAAAGGGCTTACCATTTGGCAAACATCTGTTAAAAATTCATCCTTTTCAATAATATCTTTAACAATTTTACAATTAATTCGTAATAATAATTCTTTATTTAAGAGATCACTTTGGAATTTATTGATACAATTTACAATATTTAACATTTCCTTTTTAATAATAGGATATTTATTTCTTTGAGTATCCGACCATAAACCAGAAGTATATCTAACTAATTCTTCAATATATTGTGGTTCTAGTTTAACTTTGTTTTTAGAGCTTTTGTTGTATAAATTTGGCCTTCTTTGTCTTAATATTCCTCCATAGCCTATATTTGAGGCATCTGTTTCGACTATTTTATATAGTTCTGGGTCTGCTAGTGATAAACATGGTAATTGTTTAACCCATTTTTTGATTTTTTGAATAGCTTTAGTATGATTTTTGGTCCATTCAGGAGGATTTTTCCTTAATCTTTTGGTTAATAATTCTCTATCATAGGCAAGTTCTTGATAAAAATCAAAAATATAATTAACACTTCTTAGAAATTGTTGTAATTGTTTTTTATCTATAATAATGTTAGGAAAATTATCTGCAAATTCTATAGTTCTATTAATTAGATGAATTGTATGTTTTCTTATTCGGAATCCTAAAAATTGTATAGCTTGTTAAAATAATTATAATTTTCTTTGTGATAACACTAATCCATTTTAATGAATAGTATTTTTAAAAGTATAGATGTATTTCCAGTTTTGTTGAATACTATTTGAGAATATTAACACATCATCTATATAAACAATTACATATTTAGAATAAGGATTAAAAATATCATTCATAATATTTTGAAGTTTAGATGGTGCATTTTTAAGTCCAAAAGACATAACATTCCATTCATAATAGCCAAATGGTACATTAAAAATAGTTTTATATCTATCTTATTATTTATTTGGATTTGCCAATATCTAGATTTTAAATCAAATTTAGAAAATATAGTTGCTTTAACTAATCTATTTAATAAGTCTTGTTTATTCAGAAGGGGATATCTTATCCATTGTAATACTTTATCGAGTGGTTTACAATTTATGACTAATCTAGGTGCGTCTCCTTCTAGTTTGATAGCATTATTTACATAAAAGGTGGCGCAACTCCAAGGAGATTTACTTGGTCTAATTAATTTTTTATTTATTTCTATTTTATAATATTCTAATAATTCAGAAGTCATTTGTATATGTTTGGTTTTTGTAGAGATTTGTGATTCATTAAATTCTTTAATATAAGGTAGAGATATAACATGTTTTTTTCTATTCCTAGAAGCATTTGGTAATTCTGAACATACTATTTTACTTACATAGTCTAAAAATTTTTTAATTTTTTTTGTTTTAAAAGTCCTTTTATTTATTTTTCTATAATTCTATGTTTGACCTCTTGTTGTAGAGTGTTTATAAAATTTTCCTTATATGTTAGGGTTTCTTTGAGTTCAGAAAATATAGACATTACTAGAGGCTCAAAAAAATAAAATACTAGTTCTTGATCATTGATAGTAGTATGGAGTCCTTCATTAGTAACCTTAAAGGGTTTAATCATTTGAAGGAATGGGGTTCCTAGGATAATTTTTTGTTGCATATTTTTTATTAGTATAAATGGTATTTGAAAATAAATATTCTTATTGCAGATATGAGCTTTAGTTAATTTATAATAAACCTTCATATCAGTGCCATCAGTTGTAACAATAGAAGAAGTTTTTTCAAAATATTTTGTTGGGATGATTTCTTCCTTTGACTAAAGCTTGGGTCTTTTTGGTATTAGAGCCTTAGAAACGAAAATCATTTCAAAATTTCTTCTTAGAAACCATTAACATGAAGTAACATGAAGTCGCGCAAGAGGCAGTTACCCATGTTAGCAGAAAGCTTGAAGAGATTTGGCCTATAAGATGTTAACTGTGTTAGCAATGACTTCTATTAAGAATATTTTGAAAGGATCTTCTTCCTCTAGCTCTCCTACTTCTTCAAACTCCTTAAATGAAATAGATTCTATAAGTATGCAAGAAATACAAAATATGATTGAAGAAACATATGAGAATATTGAACAATCTATTCAAAATTGAAAAATACCTAACGTTCCTATAAACATATTTATAAAGTCGGATTATTTGATTTTCTTACTAAATATAGAATTAAAACTTTAGAAACAACCCTTTAACTTATAGAAGGAAATCACAAAATAAGATTATTAGCACAAAAGGCTATACAAGATCTAATAAATAGAGGATTTAAATTTATACACTTTGGACTTATCCAAGTAGCTATTCAACCTTTAATGAGAGCAGGAATTTCGGCCATTATATTAGCTTGTTTAGAAGACAATAGACATTATTAATTTTTAAATTTTATTTTAGGAATAATTCAAACATTATTACATGCTGGATCTATTTATTTTAATAGCTTTCCAAACATTTCAGTAAGATTATTTGATAAAAATATTATTGAATCGTTATCTTTATTAATACAAATACATGGATTCAATATGATTGAAGGATCTAAACCTTTATGTATTCAATATAAAATATATTACAAAGCTATGAAAACTCTTATTCCTCGATGTCTATTATCTCAAGAAAGAGAGCTACTTCTTTCTTTATTACTAACCCTATTCATAAAATAATAGAACCAAGAAAAATATTATGGTCAGATATAAAATTATCATTAGAATGGACTATTCAAAACGAACAATCAGAATAAATAATAGAACAAAGACCATCAGATATTAAATCTATAGTAGAAACTCCTAATGAAATAACATTATATTACCATCAACCTATAAAAAAAATTTATTCATATTTCTAGATCTTCAAGTTCAAATTCTCCTACTATTATTAGAACTAATTTTGATTCAAGACTTCCAAGATTATCCAAGTTAACTCTACCTAAAAGATTCCCTTTAGAATACGAATCAAATATAGCTAGACCACAAAGAACAACTCCCCTAACATTGAAATAGAGTCATCTGAGTCAGATTTCCAACTAAATATTATAACCAACTTCTTGAATATGATTTAAAGTGGCTGATATTTGTGAGGTAGAAGTTAAATTTTTATTTATTTCATTTATTTCTTCTTTAAAATAGGTGCTGCTTTTATGTGCTGTTTCCAATTTTAGGGATGTTAATTTTAGCAATTATTTGAACCATGCCAAACGAATAACTCAAGTGCTAATGATGAGGTTGAATTGGTCATTTGCAATCATCCCAATTCTAGAAGTTGAGCTTCAACTCCAAATCCTGTAAACAGGAAGGACCAAGACCACGAACTGCGGAATCACATGCAAACGATTCATATACACTATTGTTAGTGGGTCTTGCGCTCACCCATACACGTCCCTAAATTCCATCTCCAAACAGAGTGTGTTTGGCTTTGTTTTTCTTTCCTTGTCGTTTTGTCTCTGTTTCTTGAAGACGTTAATGTGGCTTCCCAAGATTACTCTTTGAGGGGCTCGTGTCCCTCCTGCGGCTCGGTTGTGCTCTGTATAATACGCGTCCTTTTCTTGCGAGGTTCGTGGTGTCTCCATCACATTCATTAAATATTTATTATAAAATTTATGATATGAGCTACTTTAAAATTTTCATCATTCATTCTTTAGTCGAAAATACGAATTTAAGAAATTTTTGAATAACAAAACACGACATAGGTCACTAATAGTTTTAAAATATTTTCAATAGTTGAAATTTGGGTAGTTTTTCTCTGGCCCACCGGCATATCTAATTTGAACGAAGAGAAAATCAGCAGTCTCAAAATTTTCATTCAATATGAGACTAATTACTAGCACAAAATTCGTGCTTAGCAAAATTTTCTTTGTGAACAACAGAGTTTTGTTTCTTGAATTTAGGACTACTCGTGATAAGATAAATTAAAATTTTTTATTGGTTTTGGATATTATTTCAAAGCAATTTTTCTTTTTTGATTTTGCCAGTAATCTTAGTCGGTTTTAGATGTATGGAACATGTGAATTGCCAGGATGCATGCACGCCAACCGCCAGACGATGTCATCACGCCTCTCTTTCCATGTTGAATTGTTAATTAGGCAATGGAGGTGTCTAAATGGAAGTGCCCTCAATAGCTAAAGCCTCTAATTGCTGAAGGCAAGATTGGAAGAAAAAAGAAAAAGAAGATTTTTGGACAGTTAATATTGAGAATTTTTAGGTCGAGTTACCGTGTTAACTGTGTTTGGATAGAGCGCATTTGGAATATGGTGTGTTAGAAGGGTGAATTAGAAAAGTATATTAAGGGATAATATCCGTAAATTAAGCTTTTTAATAAAAAATTTAAAATTTAAAAATATAAATTATAATCTGAAAAATACGATTGTTAATGATAGTTACCTCATTACATAAGTCTAAAAAGGATGTGAAAAAAGTCTATTTCAAATTGAAACACTATCTTTCTAATGCATTCAAACACACCTAGAGGGACTTGCAAGCTCAGTGACATATAATCGAGACGAATTTCAATTTTTCAATGGATTCAAAGAGGCATGTCCAATGGGTGTCTGCTATCATTTAAAGATTCACCTGACTTCTCCATATCATCCACGCTAATTATCCATTTTGAGCGGTATCATCATGCGAGAAAACCTATCTAGCAGCCCAGAGTAGTGGCTAGAGATTTTCTGAGTGGGAAATGCTATGAAATTTAAGGCCATGCCACCAAAATCAACTCTAAAATGAGAGTTGAACAATTAACACATTAGCAATATTGACAAACTATTTCCGGCTGCTAAATAGGCGCCCTTCTAGACCACAAGGTATTACCCAAAGCGCATGAATTGGATTAAACCATAAACTGAATTATGCAATGATTGGGTCAGCCAGTGATTGCTCGGTTAATGTTCACAGATCAAACCCAACGAAATTTTTGTGAAACCCCGCCAGCATGTGCCCCACTATTGTTTATTTTCAGAATGACTTGCTTCAAGCGCCCATAATTATTGATTTTACATATTTGCCCCTACTTGTAAAAATATTTTGAATATTGCCTCCTTGACAGACATATTCAAACTTAGACTACATATTCAAACTTAGACTAAGTACTATTTTAAAAAAATACAAAATTGCCCTTTAATGACCAAATTTAACTAGATTTTGTAGCCTACTTAAGCTTGATCAAGGCCATTTAAAGATATGCTTAGATTGTGCTCTATCTAATATTTATGAATTTCAAGGAGATAGACTAAAAAATTGGAGATTTTGTTGGGTCCAACCCTGCTATGATATGCAGGGTATATGGTAAAGCAAAAATCCAAGAGATATGGAGAAAATAAATGGATTGTGTAGTGTTAGTTTTCCTTTGAGCTTACCAACAAACTCATATAAAAATTGGTTTCTAGAGCTTACTAATAACTCCCCCTTTCAAATATAAATGTGTACAAATAAACTGCCTTTAATCAGGCCTAAGTTGTACACAGTTTAAGCTCTAATAAAGACAAATAATAAACTACATTATAGTATTTTTGTTCTCCTTTGAAGAGTAAAAATTGGTTCTTTGAATACTCTAAACATTTAGACTTGTAGGAGCAATTGCACCTTTAGAATATTGGGTTGTTAACATTCACGTTTAATCCACTCAAGAGACTTCTATTTCTTCTTTCAAACCTCTATTTATAATCTTCTAAACCATTCTAGCCATTGCAACCATTTTTGGGATGTTTTAGACCATTTCAGATTGTGTTTAACACTCAATGCAATCTTCCATTTTAAGCAAACTTCAAAGCCTTTGAAGGTTGGGTTCCCGTTAGTCGCTGTTTCTGCAAGTATCTTCAAAGCTTCTAAAGTAAGTTCTCTGCCTTTGAAGGTTTGACATTCTCAACCACCTTTAATGGCTACATTTTAAGAACCTCTAAAACTCTCTTTCAGAACCTTTGAAGCTCTCTTTCAAAACCTCTGAAGTTTCCTTTAATCGCTAACATTCCCAACGACAATTTCTTCTCCTCTGTAGCTTCTATCCAACGTTTGAAGCAACTCTGAAGCACTTCTTAGCTTTTTGAACTTAGTCTAAATTAATTCTTCTGAACTCTGAAGCACTTCTCCTCTAAAGCAACTCTGAAAGATCTCCGAAGCTTCTATCTTTTTTCTCTTATCTTCTGAAACAACTCTGAGGATGCTTTGAAGCTTCTGGACAAACTCTAAAACTCTTCTTCTTCTTTTGATGCTTCTTCCTTCTTTGAACATCCTCTAAAGCTTTTGTTATTTCCTTCTTAATTCAAAGGTCTTCCTCTAAAGCCTTCAAACTCTATTTTTATGAACATCTAAAGCTTCCTTTGAACATAATTGCCTCACGTTTGAAGCCTTTTTTGAATCCAAAAATCTCAGTAATATATTACTAGCTTAATTCAAGTCATTAACAAGTTTTGTTAATAATGAAAACCAAACTCTTAGACTAAAAAGATTTCACTAAATTTTTTCCTTAAATAATCAAACCTTGTAACCCACCATAACAACATTAGGTCATTAAAGAGTATCTTTGAATTATGCATGACTTGATTTCGATAGTTAATGAATCAAATTAGCTTAGCAAATCCTACTTTTAGTATTTTCACACTAAAGGTATATTATGTATGAAGGATATAATGATAATTTTTTCTTATTAAACATGTAAAAGGAGTCTTATTTTAAAAGGTAGTTGGAAGCCTTCAAAGAGAGTTAAGAAAGGTTTAAATGTAAGGCTCTTGACTCTTAAAAGATGCATAAGGTTTTAACTCAGCTTAGCAAAATGCTTTCAAGAGAGTATTTTCTTTGATACTTGGTTATTGTTCTTGTTCTAACAAGGCTTCATTTATAATTACTTTGAATTACAACCTTAGTAGTAGGTGAACTCCATTAATAACAGAAGACCATTTTGATTAACATATTTGAATTTTTTGACTTCTAATTAATCCTTGTCTGTTGAAATGCATGCAACACTGACCTTGGAGAAGATGATTTTTAGATTCTTAATAAGCTGACCTTGGTCGAGGTATTGTTGAAATGGTTGACTCTTTCATGAATATGGAAAGGGCATTATTAATGCTGAATGAAGACCAATGACTTGGCTTGTCCGTTATTCGTCTTCACTTATGACAGGCAAAATATCTATCCAACTATTCATCAGACAAGGTCCCTTTGTCTTCTAGTTTGTCCATCGTAAGTAGCAAATGAATCATGGAGGTGTCGTTTAATCACATACCTATTGGGATGTCCATTGTAAGTAACAGACAGATCTTAGAAGCGCAGATGAATTATCTTTTCCAATACTCTATCTTGTGGATTGTCTGTTGAACTGTAGAAGCATAGATGACTTATTTCTTCAGCACTTTATCTATTGAGTTGTCTGTTATAAGTAACAGACAAACTTGTTAAAGCGCAAATGAATTTTTTTTAGTGCTTTGTTTGTTGGGTTGCCTGTTGTAAGTAATAGATGGATTATTGGAGCACAGACAAGTTTAGATGAATAGACAACTGCCATTACTCCGCCAGATAAACCTCTTTGCTCTGCTAGATAACCTCCAATGCTCTGCTAGATGATTTTAACTTCTCCACCTTTGTCTATTATCAACAGACGATCATTGACTTGACTGTGGCTCACTTATGATGGAGAAAGTCCATTGTATGCCCGCTACTTTTCATTTGTCAGATATAGTCTCCACTTCGACAGACTAATGGAAGCTCGATTGATTCCTTTTTATTTGAGCTTTGTCTATAGTAGCACTTCTTTTTCTTCTACACTAGCCCATTCTTTTTGATTAAACAAATTGAAGTTTTGG
Source organism: Pouteria campechiana (assembly GCA_036873735.1). Lineage (NCBI taxonomy): Eukaryota > Viridiplantae > Streptophyta > Magnoliopsida > Ericales > Sapotaceae > Pouteria > Pouteria campechiana. Next base: position 22,299 of record JAYJMB010004428.1, on the reverse strand, counting down.
AATATCTTCTTTGTGCTCATTCTTCCGTGAAGCTTATAACTTGATTCTTGATTCTGCGTACTAAAATCTTGACAACAACCATTAGTGTATAATCTTTAATGAAGTTTTATTTGTCATCGAAACCATGCATATATACTAACATTCTCCCCATTGTTGACCGTAATAAAACTTGATTAAAAATTATTTCATAAAAGATAATCTCTCCTTGAATATATGCAATTTAACAATACTTTACAAAGTTTAATCATTCTTCAAGTTGCCATTTTCTGTTATTTCCCTTGGCTCATTTTATATGTATTCTCCCCTTGATTTAAAAATTATGCATTTTTCCATTCTCCCATTTTTGAGATAATTTGTAGATTCTTTCTCCACCCTTTTCTCATAAGCAAAACGCAAAATACAACTTGTAGAACACACACAGATAGAAGTAGCTTGAAAATGATGAAACGATTTCATTCTATTTTAGTATAAACAAAGCTATAGATATAGATGAAAACAACTCAGCCTATGTGTTAAGTGCAGGACACGTTGTGTGTGAGACTATGGACAAGGGAGGGAGGTAGGTGGAGAACTTTGTATCATAGTGAATGATACAAAGTTTCAAAGAAGGGAATAGGGAAGAAAATGATTAATTTGGCCTTTGGAGCCTCCTTTCCCCTCTCTTCAAGAGCCCAAACTTATGATGAAGTTAGATGCTGGGGTGAAGTGGCTGAGATATAAATTATGTTTTTGAGAGCCACATCTTGAAGAGAAACACTTCTGATAGAATGGGTGGGCTAGAACATTATTATGAACAAAAGTAATATCGTCCCACCAAGAGAACTGATGAAACATCCTTTGATGCTTCAATTTCCACCATATGTCAGTCTGCCTTTCATATCTTCTTCCTAAATGTCCTTTCTTGAGTTACTTCATCAGCGTGGTGCAGCTAGTCATGGATTAAAATAGGCTCGATGTGTGGGCTATACAAGGTAGTTGATATGATATTTCAAGAAAGAGAGAATAACTTGTGCTAAAATAGATTTTGATGTGATTTCAATAACTGTAAATTGATTTTGGTAAGAAAATGAGGTATACTCAACCTCAAAAACTATGACCCAGACATAGTGTAGATAAAACAATGTATAGAGATGGCTTACTTCGTCTAAGATGAAGTCAGTCTCATGAAAGAATATTAAAACATTGCAATTTTAGGTAAAGAAACATTAAAGATTTCCTTCTCAGATGATCACATTAGTCATGCCCAATTCTCCTCTAATGTTATAGAAGGTATCTAAGGGCAATGGTCTAGTAAAGATATTAGCAAGTTGAGCATTTGTGGGCACATATTTTAGACATACATCATGCTTTTCTACATAATCTTTGATGAAGTGGTGCCTAATTTCTATATGCTTGGTCCTTGAATGTAGAATAGGGTGCTTTATCAAGCATATGACACTAGTATTGTCATGTTTTATGGGTATGTCTCTATAACTTAGTCTATTATTAAGGAGTTATTGTTTCATCCACAACAATTGAGCGTAACAACTTCCAGCTGCTATATATTCAGCCTCTATTGTAGAGAGAGCAACACTAGTTTGTTTTCTAAAGAAATATAATATTATACTATTTCCTAAGAATTGATAGGTTCCACTAGTATGTCTTTTATCAACTTTATATCCTCCAAAATCACTATTTGAATATCAAATCAGTTAAAAACTAGTTCTCTTGGGATAATAGAGTCCCAAATTTGGTGTATCAACTAGATACTTAAAAATTCATTTTACTATAATAAGATGAGACTCTCTAGAACTGGACTGAAATCTAGCATTAAGCATACACCAAAGAGAATATCTAGTCTAGATGCTATAAGATAAAGAAGAGATCCAATCATACTTTGATATTGTTTTTGATCTATAAGTTTACCCTTTTCTTCCTTATCCAGCCTTGTTGATGTACTCATTGGAGTGCTTGTTGCCTTAATTTTTTCCATTTTGAACTTCTTTAGTATCTCTTTAGTATATTTGGATTGACAAATATAGTTTTCATCATCTCTTTGCTTGATTTGCAATCCAAGGAAGTAGATCAATTCTCCCATCACACTCATTTCGAATTTAGCTTGCATGATCTTTGAGAAGTCTTGACAAAGATTTTCATTAGTAGCTCTAAATATAATGTCATATACTAAATTTGAACTATCAAGACATTCTTGTTAATATTTTTGATAAACAAGGTAGTATCAACTTTTTCTCTTTTTAATTTATGATCACTTAAGAATTTGCTCAATCTTTCATACTAAGCTCTTAGAGGTTGTCTCAAACCATATAGTGCATTGGTGGGCTTATAGACATGATTGGGTTGGTCATTACTTTCAAAACCATGGGGTTGTTCTATATATACATATTCGGTTAAGTATCTATTTAGAAATGCACTCTTTACATCCATCTGAACTAATTTAAAGTTCTTATAGGATGCAAAAGGAAGTAGCATTCTAATAGCTTTTAATCTAGTTACAGGGGCATAAGATTCTTCAAAGTTAATTCCTTTTTCTTGGGAATACCCCTTAGCAACTAGTCGTGCTTTGTTTCTTATAATTAACTCACTTTCATCCAATTTGTTTCTGAATACCCACTTAGTTCCAATTATCTCAACATTCTTTGGTTTTAGAACTAATTCCTATACTTCATTCCTTTCAAAATGGTTAAGCACTTCTTACATTGGAATGATTTGATTCTCATAATTTAAGGCTTGATCAATATAAGTTGGTTCAATTATAGAAATGAAAGCATAATGATCACAAACATTTTGCATTGACCTTCTTATTTTGACAACATCATAGACATTTCCTATGATTGTTTTCTAGGATAAGTACTAATAAATCTTAAATTAGTAGGAGACTAATAGGGAACATTACCTGTACTTACCTCCTCTTCATTTTCTGAGCTTTTTATATCTTCACAATTTATGCCATCTTCTTTGTCATTTTTTTTGAGCTTCTTCATATTTGTTGCAGTGTCATTTGCATTACTATCACACTCTTTTCTCGGGGTCACATTTACTTCATCAAATTTAACATGTATAGGCTCTTTTACGACTTGTGTTCCCTTAATGTATACTCTAAATACTCTATTGTTAAAAGAGTAACTGAGAAAGATAGCTTCTTCGCTTTTTGGATCAAACTTTCCAAGGTTTTCCCATTATTTAGCACATAGCATGAGTATCCAAAGGAATGAAAATATGAGATATTTGATTTCCTTCCTTTCCAAAGCTCATATGGGATTTTTTTTAAGATTACTCTTATGGTAACCCTATTTAGTACATGGCAAACTGTCCTAACTACTTCTCTCCAGAATCTTATGAACAACTTACTCTTATTTAACATGGTCCTTGCCATTCCCTTAATTGTCCAATTCTTTTTTTCCACAACTCCATTTTGTTAAGGAGTTCTGCAGGATGCGAAACTATGGTGAATTTGTTTCTTGTCACAAAAGTTAATAAATTTTCTATTCTGAAGTTTACCACCATGATCACTATGGATAGACACAATCGATATTTGTTTCTCAATTTGAACTAGCTTTGAAAATGTATAAAATATTGAAAATGCTTCATCTTTGCTAGTCAGGAGAATCACCCATGTAAACCTAGAGTAGTCATTTACTATGACATATGTATATCTTTTTCCTCAAAAGGTGACAACTTCTGATGGTCAAAATAGATCCATATGTAATAATTTCAGAGGTTTAGATGTAAATACTTCATTTTTAGGATGAAAGGATACCTTGGTCTATTTTAATAATTGATAGAATTTGCATATTTGATTTTTGTTATAATTTAGATTAGGTAGACCAATCCGTAGATCCTTTTTCCATAATGATCTAATGTTTGACATGTTGATACGTCCTATCCTTTTATGCCAAACCCATGGATCATCTTTGATTGCAATTAAACATTTTCCAACAATATCATCTAGCTATACTAGATAAATATTTCCATACCTTTTTCCATCGAATAGTAGATCATTATCTATATTGATTACATTATATGCAAATGGCTCAAACATAACTTTGTGATCTTTATCACACAATTGACTGATACTTAGCAACTTGTGTTTGAGTCATTCTACATATAATATATTCTTTATGCATGCATTGAATAAGCCATAAATTTTACCTATCCCTTTGATGAGGCTTTTGTCATTATTGCTGAATGCAACTGTTCCTCCATTCATTGGCTTCAATTCATTGAACAACTTCTTGTTCCCAGTTATATGTCTTGAGCAACCACTATCTATGAACCGTGCATTTCATGATGTAGCTTTGAAACTTACCTATATTCAAAGTAGATTTTCTTCTTAGAAGTATTGGGTCTAATGGTGTTAGCGGAATTATGTGTGGCAGAAGGTTGTGGATATTCTTTAGGTCTCTGTCTCATTTTTGCACCTTTTGCTTGCATCTTTTTGGCATAGCAATCATTTGCTTTATGTCCAATTTTATTGTAGAAATAGCAAGTATTTTGGAACTTTACTAGGTGCATTATATTCCATTGGTTTCTTTATCAAGGAATAACCCATGAAGCTTCTAATATTTAGATAGTTTTCCTTTTTTTTCTATGAGGTTTACTCCCTTGGACCATCCAACAATTTTTTGTAAATTTTTGTCATCTAATTGTTCTCAACCAAGTCCCTTGTTGCTGATTTGACCGGTCATTCTAATGAACTTGGACATGGATTCTCTTGGATTGGAAAATTTACTTAACATACTATTTAATATCTTTACTTCTTCAAATTTCCAACTTTTTTTAGAGATAGATTTTTTTCTACGAGAATAGAATTTACTTTGATAGTTGTATCAAAGTATCTTTTCTTTTGTGTGAGTTCTGGCCAAAAGATTCAAAATCACTGAAGGGAGAATTGTATTATTGTTGTAATTCATCAAACTTTTTGCATTTAACACAAGTGCTAATTGAGCTTGAAGAATCAAAACTATAAGAGTAGTAAGAGTTTACCTCTATCTCCAGCTTCGTTGTGCATTATTTTTTGATGGTGATTTGATCTATTAATTTGTTCTCCATCTGGGCCATGCAACATATTCATGCGAGATGTCCAACTTTATTGTCTCCTTGATCACTTGAGCTTGTCCCTAGTGAATCTTCATCATTCATGTATATTTTTCTAGATTGATTTTTTGAAGACTCCCTAAATTGGTTTTGTTCTTTTCTTTCATCCTTCTTGTTCATATTTACATTTTCTTCATTGGGAAACTCAAGAGACATGTGTCTGATCCCTCCACAACTATAGCATGTGAGGAGGTCCTTCTTTCTTTCAGTTGCTTTCTTTTGTTGTTTAGGTTGTCTTCTTAAGGTGCTGCTTTTGCTGCTTCTTGCAAACTTTTTGAAATTTCTAACCAACATGGCTATATCATCTTCAGATTGTGATGCCAGGTCACTACTGCTCTCCTTGGTCACTTTTAGAGTAATACTTTTCTTTAGCTTTGTTGGATCCTCTCTTTTACTTTTGATCAGCTCATGTGACATCAGTGAGTTGATGAGATCGTCCACCAGAAGAGTGTTTAGATTGCTTCTTCTATCATCGTGATCTTCTGGTTCTAGGATTCTGAAAGTAACCCAAGTATCTTCATTACCTATTCAAAGTTGGTGACTTCTATTTTCAAACCTTTCAAAGCATTAGTAATTTTTGAAAAGCGAGCATACATTTTTGATATGCTCTTTCCTTCTTTCATCTTAAAATTTTCTAATTCTCCTATCAACATATTCCTTCTAGTATCTTTGACCTGTGAAGATCCTTCATATATAGATACTAATTTATTCCAAATATATTTTGTATTAGTGTGAGAGGATACTCTATCAAACTTAGATGAGGATAGTCCACAGTATAAAGAGTTCATAACCTTTGCATTATTTTGGACTGAGGTGGCTTCCTCTTTAGTACACGCATCTACTTCAGTAGTGGAAAGAGTGGTTCCAACTTTAATAGCTTTCCAAGATTCCGTATCATTGACTATAATGAATTGCTTTATCCTTTACTTCTAGTAAGCTAAGTTGGTTCATCAAATAGGGGTGGCTAGGTAGACGATTGCCCCTTGGCAAATATTTGTAATGAAGATGATAGGTTTGCCATTGGATCACTACAAGTGTTTATGTAGTCTGCTCTAATACCACTTATTGGTCCCAAATATTCGGCAAAAACCCAAGAGGGGAGGGGTGAATTGGGTACTTAAAAATTATTACTCAACCCCTTTAGTAATAGATTCCCTCCAACAATCAATCTAATCACTTAATCAACCAACCAAATAGATAAGACACAAGGATTTTTATAGTTGTTCAAGTAGATACTCTACTCTATTCTTCTAAGAGTACTCTTCTCTTAGTGTCTTAGTTTTCGCTATTCTCAATAGCAGAAATACAATAGTGCTCCCAGCATTCTTTTAGATTCTAGCTCTAGGGGGCATATATATAGTGTTCCAAACACTCTTCTAGATTCCAGCTCTAGGGGGCATAAACATACTGCTCCCAATACTCTTCTAGATTCTAGCTCTAGGGTGTGTAAATAGCTCTTGTCTATACTTAGACAATCATAGCTCTTCTTGAGTCTAGTATTAACCACTAGCTCAAGGAAATTATAATAAAATGAATATCATAATTTAAAGCATAGATATTTCTCAATAAGTAAAAGGAAAGGTTTCTAAAGATTAGATACAGAAGTAAATGATCTTCTCAAAAGGTAGTTGGAAGCTTTCAAAGAAAGTTGAGGAAGGTTTGAATGCAAGGCTCTTGACTCTTGAAAGATGCTGAATGTTTTAGCTCAGCTTAGTAAAATGCTCTCAAGAGAATATTTTCTTTGATACTTGGTTGTTGTTCTTGTTCTAACGAGGCTTCAATTATAATTGCTTTGAATTCCAACCATAGGTGGCAGATGAACTCCATTAATGATAGAAGACCATTCTGATTAGCGTATTTGAATTTTCTAACTTCTGCTTAATCCTCATCTGTTGAAATGCCTACAATGCTAACCTTGGAGAAGATGATTTCTAAATTCTTAATAAGCTTGGGTTGAGGTGTTGTTGCAATGCCTAACTCATTCATCAATATGAAAAGGGCATTATTAATGCAGAATGAAGACCAATGACTCAGCTTGTCCATTATTCATCTTTACTTATGGCAGACAAAATATCTATCCAACTGTTCATCAAATAAGGTCCCTTTGTCTTCTAATTTGTCCATTGTAAGTACAAGATGAATTATGGAGGTGTCATTTCATCATATCATCTATCGGGATGTCTATTGTAAGTAATAGACAGATCTTAGAAGCATAGGCGAATTATCCTTTGAAATAATTTGTCTTGTGGATTGTCCATTAAACTATAGAAGCATAGATGACTTATTTCTTTAGCACTTCATCTGTTGAGTTATTTTTTGTAAGTAATAGACAAACTTGTTGGAGCGCAGATAAATTTTTCTAGCGCTTTATCTATTGGGTTATCTGTTTTAAGTAACAGACTGACTGTTGGTGTGCAAATGAGTTTAGATGGATAGACAATTGCCATTGCTCTGCCAGACAAACTTCTCTACTCTACCAAACAACCTCCAATGCTCTGCTAGACGATTTTCACTTCTCTGCCTTTGTTTGTTGTCAGCAGGTGATCATTAGCTTGATTGTGGCTCACTTATGATAGAGGAAGTCTATTGTATGCTTGCTACTTTTCATTTGTTAGATATAGTCTCCACTTTGAATAGACGAATGGAAGCTTGGTTGATTCATTTTTATTTGAGCTTTGTCTATAGCGGCACTTTATTTTTTTCTTTTGCACTAGCCCATGTCCTTTTGGTGAGACAAATTGACATTTTGGAATATCTTCTCTGTGCTCATTCTTCTGTGAAGCATACAAATTGATTCTGCATACTAAAATCTTGGCAACAACTATTAGTGTGTAATCTTTAATCAAGTTGTGTTTATCATCGAAACCATGTGTATATACTAACAATATATATATATGTATGATTTAATTTTCTATCTAATGAATAGTTTGGATCATTGATCTAGATATGATTAATGCATGTAAGTTGAAAGCATTAATAGTGAGACATCAGGAATAAACCCAAATTGCAAGATCAATCAATTAATTCAATGATTACACCATGAACTTTTCATAAAATCCATCTCCCTTCTAGAAAGGGAGAAATTAGCTACTCATGATATAGCATAAGTTAAGCAAATAATAAGCTAACATTATCATAGTTCAAATCTCCAAAATAAATTCTACAATTACAAGGAAAGAAATCATTGAAATAAAGAAAATCAAGATCTTCTCCTTTTAGCTTGTCTTCCACTCCTTGAGATCGATCTCTTTCTCTTTATCTTCAAACCAAGTTTTCTCATCTTCAAATCTTGTAAGAAATCCCCCAAAAGCTCCAAGTAAAACCAAGAAAAAAGCCCCAAAAATTATCCTCCATGTGCCTTAAGAAAATAAGGCTTTTATATCAACATTGGTATGAGTGGCATTATAACAGCACTATAGCAAGTGTGGGCACCAAGTTGCTGCCTGCAATGGTGGTGTGATTGGAAGTGAGCTCTAGGGTGCTGGTTTTGGGTGCTAGGATGCCCAATTTACTGCCACTTACTACTTTTTTTGGCTCTAGTCCATTCTCTCCTTTCTTGAGCAATTCACTTGCTACTTCATTTGTATTGTTTAATATACATTTTTCAATCCCTTCAATGCACCTATAAAAACCAATAAAAATATGTGAAAAGCATCTAAAATTCTCAAGAATGAATAACTAAACAAGCTTGAATAATACAAGATATAAGTGAATAAACTTAATTTATCAGGATGTTTTCCTTGTATTGGTATTTACCTAAAATAGTAATCTTGAGGTTAAAGGATTTTAATTGGATAATAAAAAGTGAAGATTTCATAATAGAAAATTTTCATCAATTTTGGTGTTTGTTGAATATGGATTTGTAAATTGACCACACTGGTTGATTAGTGCATATCATTGTCATCCTAGGTATGGATTTTTAGAAGTTTGAAAATTAGAAGATACATGAAAGATCAATTTTTTTTTAGGAAAATCAATATGTAAATAGTGCTCTTAACTAGGGTTGGAACTCTTGAGCAGTGTAGCCATGGTTGCTGAAGCAGATGTGCATAAATTTTCAAAATTGCACAGTGAATTGGTAATTTTTTTTAAATTATATAGTAACTATCATTTTCTTAATCGTGTGTGAATAGTATAAATGAATAGTGACTTTGACTATGAATAGTATACATGAATAGTGAATAGTATGTTGGTCCCGAAGATTAGGCAAAAACCCAAGAGGAGAGGGGTAGATTGGGTACTTAAAAATTTTTGCTCAACCCTTTTAGGATTAATCAACTCTCTAGCAATCAATCACTCAATCTATGAATGCACAAATAAATAAGACAATGATTTTTATAGTGGTTCGAGTAAATACTCTACTCTACTCTTCCAAGAACACTTTCCTCTTAGTATCTTAAGTTCCACTATTCCCAATAACAGAAATACAATAGTGCTCCCAGTACTCTTCTAGATTCCAGCTCTAGGGGGCATGAAAACAGTGCTCCCAACACTGTCCTAATTCTAGCTCTAGGTGGTGTGACCACAGTGCTCCCAGTGCTCTTCTAGGTTCAAACTCTAGGAGACATAAGTAAATAGCTCTTGTCTATACTCAGACAGTCACAACTCTTCTTGAGTCTAGTATCAACAACTAGCTCAAGGAATTTACAAAGAATGAATATCAGAAGTTGAAGCGTAGGTATTTCTCAGTAAGCATAGGGGATGGTTTTTGAAAATTGAATACAAAAGTAAGTGATCTTTCCAAAAGGTGGTTATGAGCCTTCAAAGAAAGTTGAGGAAGGTTTTAATGTAAGGCTCTTGACTCTTGAAGAATAGCAAAAAGTTTAGCTCAGATCACTAAATGCTCTCAAGAGGATTTTAGAATGATTTCGTTGATACTTTGTTACTTCCTCTTGTTTCAATGATGCTTCATTTATAGCTGCTTTAAATTCTAGCTGTTGGTGGTAGGTGAGCTCTATTAATGACAGAAGACTATTTTGATTAGTGTTTTTGAATTCTCTGACTTTTGCTTAATTCTCATTTGTTGAAATGCCTATTGTGCTGACCTTGGAGAAGATGATTTTCAATTTCTTAATAAGTTTTGGTTGAGGTTTTTCTACAATGGCTAACTCTTTCATCATTATGGAAAGGACATCATTAATGCTGAATGAAGACTAATGATTTAGCTTGTCCATTGCTTGTCTTTTACTTATGATAGACGAAGTATCTGTCTAGCTATTCATAAGACAAAGTTCTTTCAACTTTTAGTTTGTCCTTCATAAGTAACAAACAAAGCATGGAGTTGTCATGTTATCACATTGTCTATTAGATTGTCTATTGTAAGTAACTGACAGATCTTAGAAGTGCAGATAAATTATTTTATCCATTGCTTTGACTTATGGATTATTTGTTGAATTGTAGAAGCATGGATGACTTGTTTCTTTAGCATTTCATTTGTTGATTTGTCTGTTGTAAGTAATAGACGAACTTGTTAAAACACAAAAGGATTTTCTGCATTGCTTCATTTGATGGGTTGTTAGTTATAAGTAACAGACTAATTATTAAGGCATAAATGAATTTTCTTCATAGCTTTGTTTGTTAGGTTATTTATTGTTGATAGTAGATGAATTTAGTTAAACAAATAAATGCCATTACTTTCGCTAGATGAGTTTCTCTGTTCTTGCTAGACAACCTTCACTTCACCACCTTATTTGATTATAATCAAACAATCACTGGCTCACTTATGATAGATAAAGTTTGCTACTTTATATGTTGTTTTGCGTACAGTCTCCACTTCGATAGATGAATAGAGACAGCTGAATACTTTTCATTTAAGCTTTGTCTGCAACATTACTTTGTCTTTTGTTTCTTTATTCGCCTAAGCCTAGATGCTTTGGAATATGTTTTCTGTGCTCATTTTTCATAAGGCCTACAATTTAATTCTGCATACTAAAAGCTTGATAACAACCATTAGTACATAATCTTTAATCAAGTTTTGTTTGTCATCGAAACCATGCTTTTATACCAACATTCTCTACCTTTTTATTGATGAAAAACTTTTTTAAAAATTATCTTATAAAAGATAATCTCTCTCTGAATATATGCAGTTAAAAAATTATTGCAAAGTTTAATCATTCCTTAAGTTGCCATTTTCACTTTCCTCTTTTTATATGTATTCTCTATATGTATTCTTCTCCTGATTATTTAAAGATTATGCATATTTGCATTCCCTTTTTTGAGATAATTTGCAAAGTACAGATTCTCTCTCTCTCTCTCTTTTTGTCATAAGTAAAATGAAAAATATTCTACTCCCAGTAAGTATAGGCCAAGAAGTAAATAATCAAATATGTTATTTCATTTCATTTTAGTACAAACAAGGATACAAAGCAGGTTTGCCTAGATACAAGCATTCTAAGTTTGGGGAGATGGAGCAAGAGATTGTTATGGACCCTAAAGGAGGGGTTTTCACATGGTGGGGGGATTTGCATCCAAAACTAGAAGAGGTTTTTTCAAGTGTGAGAAATTGAGATTTTGGATGGTGGACGGGAAGATGAGGGGTTGGAGATGGAAATAATATACTTATTATTTTTGATCCCCTCTTCTTCAAACACCCAAGAAGATGGTAATATATAAATTGGGGCTATCTGACAATGATGAGGTTGAAGGATAATATTTACAAAGCTAGAGTTTAAACAGAAACACTTTTGATAAGATAAATGGAAGATGGATGTAGATAGAAGCAACTGAAGCAATTGAAGGATAATGCTTTTGATAAGCATTATCATCCCACCACAAAAGCAACTGAAGAGGCGAGCTAGGGGTTAAAATAAATTGAATGTGGGGGCTATACGAGGTAGTTGATAGGATATTTTTTGGAAAAAGAGAATAACTCATACTAAAAATAGAGTCTGATGTGATACTGATAGCTATAAATTTATTCTAGTAAAAACCAAGGTGTACTCTATTGGTCCCGAAGGTTAGGTAAAAACCCAAAAGGGGAGGGATGAATTGGGTACTTAAAAATTATTTCACAACCCCATTAGGATTAATCATTCTTTTAGAAATTAATCACTTAATCAACAAATGCACAATTAAGTAAGATACAATGATTTTTATAGTGGTTCGAGTAAACACTCTACTCTACTCTTTAAGAAACATTTTTCTCTTAGTGTCTTGGGTTCCACTATTCCTAATAGCAGAAATACAATAGTGCTCCTAGCACTCTTCTAAATTTCACCTCTAGGGGGCATAAATAGTACTTCCAGCACTCTTCTAAATTCTAGCTCTAGGGGGTGTATTTACAGTGCTTCTAGCACTCTTTTGGATTCCAGCTCTAGGGGAAGTGAACAAACAGCTCTTGTCTACACTCAGACTATCATAGCTCTTCTTGAGTCTAGTCTCAACCACTAGCTCAAGGAACTTTACAAGAAATGAATATCAGAAGTTTATGCACAGAAATTTCTCAGTAAGCATAGGGGAAGGTTTCTAAAAATTAACTGCAGAACTAAATGATCTTCCCAAAGGTAGTTGAGAGACTTCAAAGAAAGTTGAGGAAGATTTGAATGCAAGGTTCTTGAATCTTAAAGGATTGCAGAAGGTTTAGCTCAGATCAGTAAATATTCTCAAGAGGATTTGAATGATTTTCTCAATACTTTGTTGCTTCTGCTTACTTCCAACGATGCTCCATTTATAATTGCTTTGAATTCTAATCGTTGGAGGTAGGTGAGCTCCATTAATGATAGAAGTCATTTTGATTGACATATTTTGAATTTTCTAACTTTTGCTTAATCCTCATATGTTGGAATGCCTGCAGCACTGTCCTTGGAGAAGATGATTTCTAGTCTCTTAATAAGCTCTAGTTGAGGTATAATTGCAATGGTCGACTTTTTCATCAATATGGAAAAAGCATTATTGATGCTAAGCGAAGATCAACAATTCATCATGACATTGCTCATCATTTACTTATGATAGACAAAGTATCTATCCAACTATTTATAAGATAAAGTTCCTTCATCTTTGTCTTTTAAAAGTAGCAGACAAACGATTCTTTCCATTACAACTAGACAAAATCATCTATTCAAGTGCTTTGCCTTGTGGTTTGTTTGTTGAACTGTAGAAGCACGGATGTCTTATTTTTTTAGTGCTTTATTTGTTGAGTTATCTGTTGTAAGTAATGAACGGAGTGTTGGAGCATAGACAAGTTTTCTTTATACCTTCGTCTGATGGAATATATCTCCACTTTGTCTATTGAGAGCAAACAATCACTGATGAATTCTTTGCTCTGCCAGATGGTCCTTGCTTCTTTCACTTTATCTATTAACAATAGATGATCATTGGCTCGCTTATGATAGACTAAATCTTTGTTTTGCCATAGGTCCTTACTTCTTCTACTTTGTTTGTCGTCAGTAGACAATCATTAGTTCACTTATGATAGATGAAATCTCTGCTCTGCCATACGATCCTTGATTCTGTACTTTGTCTGTTGATGGCAAATGAAGTTTTTGTTCTACTGGAGAATCTTCACTCCTTTCACCTTTGTCTATTCTTATCAAATGACCATTGACTTAACTATGATTTGCTTATGATAGATGAAGTCTATTATATACATATTGTCTTGCATCCGTCAAATATAATCTTCCAGTTTTACAGACAAATGGAAACAACTGAGTCCTTTTCATTCATACTTTGTCTGTTATGACATTTTGTTTTTAGCTTCTTTACTTACTCAAGCCTTGTTGCCATGGAATCTATTTTCTATGCTCATTTTCTTTAAGACCTGCAACTTGATTCTACATGCTATAATCTTGATAACAACCATTAGTATATAATCTTTAATAAAGTTTTGTTTGTCATCAAAACCATGCATTTATGTCAACATTCTCCCCCTTTTTGATGATGACAAAACTTGATTAAAATTATCTTATAAAAGATAATCTCCCCTTGAATTTATGTAGATAAAAAAATGTTTACATTGTTGAACCATTCCACAAGTTGCCTTCGTCTGATATTTCCTTATCTTGTTATATATATATATATTCTTTCCCTGATTATTTAATGTATTCTCCCCTTGATTAGTTAAAGATTATGCATGTTTATATTTTCTTTTTTTTTATTTTGAGATAATTTGCATAGTCTTCTCCCCCTTTTTGTCACAAGGGAAAAGAAAACATCCACTCCTAGTAAGTATAGGCAAAACATGAAAAAAGAAACAAATAAGAATAGTATCTTGTTTATTTCAATACAAGCAACAATACAAAGCATGTTGGCCTAGATACAGACATTCTAAGTTTAGGGAGATGGAGAGAGAGAGAGAGAGATTGTTGTGGACCTGAAGAGGATGTCCACGAGGTGGGGGGATGTGTATCGAAAACTTTGAATGGTTTCTTCAAGTGTGAGAAACCAAAGTTTTGGATGGTGGATGGGAAGGTGAGGGGTTGGAGATGGATGTAATATACTTGTTTGTTCCATTCCGCTTCTCTTCAAATGCCCAAGATGCTGGTTAGATGTGACCAGGGATATCTAGCAGTGATGGGATTGATAAATGATCTTGACAAAGCTAGATTTTGAAGAGAAATGCTTCTGAGAGAATGGATGGAAGAGTGGTGAACACAGACGCATTATCATCCCTCCAGGAAAACAACTGAAGAAGCAATGGTTGATTCTTCAGTCCCCATCATGCGCTTGTCTTCTTTTTAAGATTGTTTTCAAAATTTTCTTCTCTAAAGAGTTTCATTTTACTGGTGCAAAGAAGGATTATGATTCAGTGGTTAAATAGATTGATTATGGGGGTTATACAAGGTAGTTGATATGATCTTTTTAAAAATAGAGAATAGTTCATGCTAAAAATAGAATTAGATGCGATAACCATTGATGTAGTTAATTTTAGCAAGAAAATAAGGTGTACTCAACCTAGAGATCAATCTTTAAATGAAGTGCAAATAGAGCACTTGATATGAATAGCTTACTTCATTTGAGACGAGTCTAGTCTCAAGAAAGCATTTTCAACATCGCAATTTTAAGCACAGAAGCATTAGAGTTTTTATTCTCAGATCATCACATTTGTCATGCCTAATTCTTCTTTAATGTTGCAAAAGGTGTCTAATGACAGTGGCTTAGTAAAAATATCATCAAGTTGAGCATTTGTGGGCATATATTCTAGACATATATCATATTTTTCAACATAAGCTCTAATACAGTGGTGCTTGATTTCTATATGCTTAGTTCTCGAAATAGGATTCTTTGTAAAGCATATAGCACTATTGTTATTACATTTAATGGATAGGTCTCTATAGCTTAGTCCATAATCGAGAAGTTGTTATTTCATCCACAACAATTGAGTGCAACAACTTCTAGCTACTATATATTCAGCCTCTGTTGTAGAGAGCAACACTAGTCTGTTTACTAGAGAACTATGATACTAAACTACTTTCTAGAAATTGACTGGTTCCACTAGTACTTATTCTATTAACTTTATATCCTCTAAAATCAGCATCAAAATATCCAATGAGTTCAAAATCAGTTCCTTTTGGATAATAAAGTCCTAGATTTTGTATATCTACTAGATACTTAAAGATTTTTTTTACTATAGTAAGATGAAATTCTCTAGGATTGGATTGAAATCTAGTGTATAAGCATATACTAAAGAGAATATTGGGTTTGGATATAGTAAGGTAAAAAAGAGATCCAATCATACTTCTATATTATTTTTGATCTACGAGTTTACCTTTTTCATCCTTATCCAACCTTGTTGATGTGCTCATTGGAGTGCTTGCTACCTTAGCTTCTTCTATTTTTAACTTCTTTAGCATCTCTCTAGTATATTTGGATTGATAAATATAATTTTCATCATCTCTTTGCTTGATGTACAATCCAAGGAAGTAATTTAGTTCTCCCATCACACTCATTTCAAATTCATCTTGCATGATCCTTGAGAAATCTTGACAGAGTGTTTCATTTGTAGCTCCAAATATAATGTCATTCACAAAAATTTGTATCAAGATATCTTTGTCAATATTTTTTATAAACTAAATAGTGTGAACCTTTCCTCTTTTGAATTTATGATTATTTAAGAATTTGCTTAACTTTTCATACTGAGCTCTTGGAGCTTGTCTTAAACCATATAGTACCTTAGTGAGCTTATAGACATGATCGGGTTGATCATCATTCTCAAAACAAGGAGGTTGATCTACATACACTTCTTCACTTAAGTATCAATTTAGAAATGTACTCTTTACATCCATCTGAAATAACTTAGAGTTCTTATAGGATTCAAAAGCTAGTAACATTCTAATGATTTCTAATCAAGCTACAGGGGCATATGATTCTTTAAAGTTAATTACTTCTTCTTGAGAGTACCTCTTAGCAACTAATCATACCTTATTTCTTACAACTAACCCACTCTCATCTAGTTTGTTTCTAAATACTCTTTAATTCCAATTACACCAACATTTTTTGGTTTTGAAACTAATTCTTATACTTTATTCCTTTTAAACTAGTTAAGCTCTTCTTACATTGCTATAATCCAATTTTCATCTTTCAAAACTTGATCAATGTTAGTTGGTTCTATTGTAGATATGAAAGCATAATGACCACAAATATTTTGCATAGACCTTCTTGTTTTGACATTGTCATATACATTTTCTATGATTTGATTTCTAGGATGAGCAGTAACAAATCTCAAATTATTAGAAGGTTGATAGGGAATATTACCTAGTCTTACCTCCTCTTCATTTTCTAAACTTTGTATGTCATCATGATTTGTGCCATCCTCTTGATCCTTGAATTTGAGCTTCTTCATATTTGTTGCAGCTTCATCTTCATCACTATCACGCTCCTTTCTTAGGGTTATATTTACTTCATCAGATTTAACATGTATGGACTCTTCTAAAACTTATGTTTTCTTAATGTAGACTCTAAATGCTCTACTGTTGGAAGAGTAACCAAGAAAGATTGCTTCATTGCTCTTTAGATCAAACTGACTAAGGTTATCTTTTTCATTGTTCATCACATAGCATAAGCATCCAAAGGGATGAAAATATGAGATGTTTGGTTTTCTTCCTTTGCAAAGTTCATATGGGCTTTTCTTTAAGATTGCTCTTATGGTAACCCTATTTAGCACATGATAAGCTGTACTAATTACTTCTCCCTAGAATCTTTTAGACAATTTACTTTCATTCAATATGGTTCTTGCCATTTCTTGAATTATCTAATTCTTTCTTTCTACAACTTTATTTTGTTGAGGAGTTCTAGGGGATGATAAACTATGGTGAATTCCCTTTTCATCACAAAAATTAATAAATTTTTTGTTCTTAAATTCACTACCATGATCACTGTAGATAAACACAATCCACATTTGTTTCTCATTTTGAATTAGCTTTAAAAATGTATAGAACATTGAAAATGCTTCATCTTTGCTAGTTAAGAGAATCACCAATGTGAATCTAAAGTAGTCATCTACTATCACATAACTACTCTCACATATATATATCTTCTTCCGCCAAGGGTGACAATGTCTGATGGTCCAAATAGATCCATATGCAATAGTTCCAGAGGTCTGTATGTAGATACCTTATTTTTAGGATAGAAGGATACTTTGGTCTATTTTGATAAGTGACAGGATTTGCATATTTGATTTTTGTCATAGTTTATCTTTGGTAGACCAATCACAAGATCCTTTTTCCACAAAGATCTAATATTTGGCATCTTGATATGTCCCATCCTTTTATGCCATACCCATGGATCATCTTTGACTACAACTAAGCATCTTCCAACAATATCATCTAGCGGCACTAGATAAGTATTTCCATGCCTTTTTCTGCTGAATAGTAGATCATTGTCTATATTGAATATATTACATGTAAACGGTTCAAACACAACTTTGTGACCTTTGTCACATAATTGACTGATGCTTAGCAAATTGTGCTTGAGTCCTTCTATATATAATATATCCTCTATGTATGTATTGAATAAACTATAAAATTTACCTATTCCTTTGGTGAAGCCTTTGTCATTGTTGCCGAATGCAATGGTTCCTCTAATTATTGGCTTCAATTCTTTGAATAGCTTTTTATTCCTGGTCATGTGTCTTGAGCAACCACTATCCATTAACTATGCATTACCAGACATAGCTTTGAGACTTACCTACATTCAAAGCAAGTTTTCTTCTTACTTCTTTGGTACCTAAGTATTGGGTCCAATGGTGTTAATGGAATTGCGTGTGGTAGAAGTTTGTGGATATTCTTTGGGTCTCCATCTTATTTTTGCACCTTTTACTTGCATCTTGTTGGTATAGTAAGCAAACGATGTATGCTCAATTTTGTTGCAAAAATAGTAAGTATTTGAAACTTTACTAGGCGCATTATATTCCACTAATTTCTTTATTCAAGAATAATCCATGAACCTTCTAACATTTGTATAGTTTTCCCTTTCTTTTGTGAGGTTCATTCCCTTGGACCATCTAGCAAATTTTTGTGAATTTTTATCATCTGACTATTCACAACCAAGTCCTTTTTTGCTAGTTTGACCGATCATTCTCATGAACTTGAATATAGATTATCCTAAATTAAAAATTTACTCAATATACTATTTAATATCTCTACTTCTTTCTTCAGATTTCCAATCTCTTTTTGTAGAGATATTTTTTCTGCCAGAATAGAATTTACTTTGACAGTTGCATCAAAGTGTCTTTTCTTTTGAGTAAGTTTCTAGCCAAGTGATTCAAACTCATTGAAGAGAGAGTTGTATGATTGTTGTAACTCATCAAAATTTTTGCATTTGACACAAGTGCTTGTTGAGCTTGAAGAGTTAGAACAATAAGAGTAATAGGAGTTTACCTTTGTCTCCAACTTCATTGTGCATTGCTCTTTGATGGTGACTTGATCTATTATTTTGTTCTACATTTGGGCCATGCAGTATATTCTTGTGATGTGTCCAACTTCATTGTCACCTTTCTCAATTGAGCATATTAATGATGAGTTTTCATTATTCACGTACATTTTTTTAGCTTGATTTTTTTGAAGACTTCTTAAATTATTTCTTTTCTTTTCTATCATCCTTCTCATTCATATTTACTTTTTCTTCATTGGGACACTCAGGAGACATGTGTCTAATCCCTCCACATCTATAGCATGTGGAGAGATTCTTCTTTCTTTTAGCCATTTTCTTCTATTGTCTACGCTGTCTCCTTGAGGTGCTGCCTCTGTTGCTTCTTACAAATTTTATGAAGTTTCTGACCAACATGACCATATCATCTTCAGATTGTGATGTCAGAATAATGCTGCTTTCTTTGGTGACTTTGAGAGCAATACTTTTCTTTGGCTTTGTTGGCTCCACTCTCTTACTTTTTATTAACTCGTGTGACATTAGTGAGCTGATGAGCTTGTCTACCAGAAGAGTGTTTAGGTCTTTTGCTTCTTCTATCGCTGTGATCTTCTAGTTTCAGGATTTGGGTAGAGCTCTTAGTATCTTCGTTACCTATTCAGAATTTGTGAATTCTTTTTCCAATCCTTTCAATGCATTAGAAACCTTAGATAAGCGAGCATACATTTCTGATATGCTTTCCCCTTCTTTTATCTTAAAATTTTCTAGTTCTCCTATTAACATATTCCTCCTATTTCCTTTGAGTTATGAAAATCCTTCATATATAGATTCTAATTTATCCCAAATACCTTTTGCAGTAGTGCAAGAAGATATCCTATTAAACTCATATGAAGATAGTCAACAAAATAAGGAGTTCATAGTCTTTCTATTATTTTGGATTGAGGTGGCTTCTTCTTTAGTCCATGCATCTACTTCAGTAGTGGTAAGAGTGATTCCAACTTTAATAGCTTTCTAATACTCTATATCATTGGCTATAATAAATTGCTTCATCCTTAACTTCCAATAAGTGAAGTTAGTTCCATCAAATAGGGGTGACTGTGTAGATGATTGCCCCTTAGTGAATATCTCAAACGAGGATGATGAGTTTGCTCAAGAATAGTCCACTCTGATATGGCTTGTTGGTCCCAGAGATTATGCAAAAACCCAAAATGGGAGGGATGAATTGAGTACTTAAAAATTAGTGCTTAACCCTTTTAAGATTAATCATCCCTCTAGCAATCAATCACTCAATTAATGAATGCACAAATAAATAAGATACAATAATTTTTTTATAATAGTTTGATTAAACACTCTACTCTACTCTTTTAAGAATACTTTTCTCTTAGAGTCTTAGGTCCCACTATTCCCAATAGCAGAAATACAATAGTGCTCTCAGTACTCTATTAGATTTCAGCTCTAGGCGGCATGAAAATAGTGCTCTCAACACTCTTCTAATTCTAGCTATAGGGGGCATGACCACAATGCTCTAGGCGCTCTTTTAGATTCTAGTTCTAGAAGACATAAATAAATAGCTCTTGTCTGCACTCAGATAGTCACAGTTCTTCTTGAGTCTAGTCTTAACTACTAGCTCAAGAAATTTACAAAGAATGAATATCAGGAGTTGAAGTACAGGTATTTCCTAGTAAGCACAGGGGGAGCTTTCTGAAAATTGAATGCACAAGTAAGTGATCTTCCCAAAAGGTGGTTGTGAGCCTTCAAAAAAAGTTAAGGAAGATTTAATGTAAGGCTCTTAACTCTTGAAGAATAGTAGAATGTTTAGCTTAGATCGGTAAATGCTCTTAAGAGGATTTTAGAATGATTTCCTTGATATTTCATTACTTCTTCTTACTCTAGTGATGTTTCATTTATAGCTTCTTTGAATTCTAGCCGTAGGTGGTAGGTAAGCTCCAATAATGATAGAAGACCATTCTGATTGGTGTATTTTGAATTCTCTAACTTCTGTTTAATCCTCGTTTGTTGAAATGCTACATTGACCTTGGAGATGATGATTTTTAATTTTTTAATAAGCTTTGGTTGAGGTATTACTATAATGGTTGACTCTTTTTAATATGGAAAGGACGTTATTAATGCTAAATGAAGTCCAATAATTTGGCATGTCCATTGATCATCTTTTATTTATGATAGACGAAATATCTATCTAGATGTTCATAAGGCAAAGTTCCTTCATCTTTTGATTATCTTTTGTAAGTAATAGACAAATCATGGAATTATCATGTCATCACATCATCTATTGGGTTGTTTGTTGTAAGTAACAGATATATCTTAGAAGCATAGGCAAATTGTTCTTCCCATTGCTTTGTCTTGTGGATTATTTATTGAATTGTAGAAGCACGGATGACTTGTTTCTTCAGTATTTTGTCTGTTGAGTTGTCTGTTGTAAGTAACAAACAAACTTGTTGGACCACAGATGAATTTTCTTCATTGCTTCATTTGATGGGTTGTATGTTATAAATAACAAACTAATTATTGAGGCGTTGATGAATTTTGTTCATAACTTTGTCTGTTGGGTTGTCTGTTGTAGATAGTAGATGAACTTAGTCGAATGATGGGGGATACTCATTTGTAGAATATATTGATTTTATGGTATTCTATGTGTTTTGACATTATTTATTGATTTTGTGGTAGATGCATTATGTGGGTGCATATGATATGCATGAATGACATGGTGATTGCATCCTTGGAATGGGTGTGGTATGTAGGCTGTGTGGGACACATGTACTTGAATAACAATGCATGCTATGAATGTGATGCCTGTGATAGACATGATGGTGTATGGATATGATGTTTGTGAGTCGCATATTTGGTACCTATAATTAGTATAAGAATGCTTGCATTAGAGCGGCTATTATTGTGTCTGCATGATATGGTTGTGTGATTAGCATCAATATACTTGAATATGTGTGATTGGTAATGCATTATAAGGTACCTGGAGGTGGATAAGCCCTAGCTGAAGGGAGCTGAAGCCCCTATGGTGGGGTAATGGAGGCTCGATGGAGGGGGGTGGTAAAGTCTATGAGGTTTACTCTATATGCGCATTGAGGTTTAAGTACCTGCTAGGATGACCCTATTGATTTTTTTTTATGAGACTTATATATTAACTAGTGGATAGATTGGCAGGGGTGCCACCAACCCTGACCAATTGAAAAATAATCGACACCCTTGGGGTGATGGCTACTAGGGTGGCAATATGGTGGGATTGGTTTGATAATGCAAGAATTGACTAAAATAACAAAAAAATAAATATAATATGTATGATGAAACATGACAACTATATAAGATTGAGCCTCTATAGTATGTATCATTAAAAGTTAAAGGCTATATTTAAGTCTCCAGATTGATGTGAATAGT
>JAYJMB010004426.1:0-11530 GCA_036873735.1 Pouteria campechiana | reverse complement strand
CAAAGATAGGATCATAAGAATAATATAAGGTTGGTAGGTCATTTATGCTTTACAAAAGAAATTTCAAAAAAAAAAAAAATAATATGAATTATGAGAAGTAAAAAATATATAGTTTTTAGTTTTGTAACTGGGTGAGTTTCGGGTTGGGTTGTCATCAACCCAAACCCAACCCAAATTAGAATTTGGGCTCAGGTTATCATTAACCCAAACCCTTAAAAATGTTGGGTTGGGTTCAAGCGAGTTTGGATTAACCCAACCCAAGTTGCACCCCTATGCTCTAGAAACGTTTACATTTCATTGTAATGTAAAATCTTATTTAGATTTTCAACTTCAAGTTGCACCCCTATACAAAATGCTCCAGAAACATTTACATTTCATTGTGATGTAAAATCTTATTTAGATCTTCAACTTCTAAGCACATACCGCAAAGGAATAGATGTAAATTCGTCGCAATTGGTTTGGGTTGTTCCAAACTTTCTAAAGCCTTTCTTGCTACTGTTTGCAGATTCGAACGATGTTCAATAACAAGGGCTGCTCGTTAATCGTCTCCGAAAGAAGCGATTCTTCTCCCAACGCGTCTGGTGCTACTGTAGATACGCGCATCTATTTCCTACCACACCATCTGTCTGCATCGAATAATGGGAAGTCCAGGCAAACAAGCTATGGGGCTAACGTTTACGATTCTTTCAGTTCTTGTTCACTGGGGTTGGGGTCAACTGAACCTTATCCCTACT
This sequence comes from Pouteria campechiana, assembly GCA_036873735.1. NCBI lineage: Eukaryota > Viridiplantae > Streptophyta > Magnoliopsida > Ericales > Sapotaceae > Pouteria > Pouteria campechiana. The sequence continues at coordinate 10,796 of JAYJMB010004426.1, read as the reverse complement.
TGCAAAAGTTCAACCCAACCTTAACCATTACCCTAATTTTAAAATCTCAGCCTAAACCTTAACCAATCCTAAGAAAATATCCAGTCGAGTTTGTGTTAAAGCCGTGTTAGGAGCTGAAAATTGAATTTTCAATTTTGATTGTGGTAAATTTTTATTTTAAATTCATCTTGAGCAAATATTTTACCTCGAATAAACATAAAAATATTAAAAACAAGTTTTAAACACTAAAATGAAGACAATTTAAGTACATGTGAGGAATGGCGGGCACAGCAGAGGTAACGGCACAGTTCAAGAAGTTTAGATACATTTGAAGCAGATTTGGATCAAATAATGTCGTTGGACCCATCATTCCGAATCAACCCAATTGGCATTGCCAACCCAACATATTGGGTTGGGTTGAACCCAATTGGCATCGAAATTTTAATTAGCCTGTTTAATTGTAAAAAGCACTGTTTTAATTTGCCTGAAAAGACTAGCTCCAGACCTCAATTGGGGCTGACTACACTAGACATTTGAAGGCTACTGTCTCAATTCTCTTTACGCTTATGGGCAACTCCCCAATTCACCCAAGGCAGGGAAAGGTATCCATTTTCATTATCCCATCGTGTCTAAATCGGACTTGGCCCGCTGATGCCAGATGTCGGCATAGATTGGACGGGGAGAGGCATGAAGGTGGCAAGTAGTGGACCATCGGTTGCTTGATCTTTCACACCATGATGCAATGCTAGCCAATATCGCTTGTCACAAGTAAAAGAAAAATGATGGTTCCCATTAATTTGCACAATCCTTCCAAGGAAGAAAAATGCATGACATAAGCTTGCTGACACACAGGCACACAAAAAGTCACAGACGAAACTACCATTACCTTCCAAAACCCATATCCCCAGCCATTCCCAAACTCAAACACGCAAGGCGGGTTTTTGGGGAGGGCAAAGACGTATGCAGCCTTCCTTTTATTTTCTGAAGGAGGCTATTTCCAAGACTTAAATTCATACCATCAAAGACGCATGCAAAGAGCCTTACCATTATGCCAGGTTGAATAGAAATGGTATAACAATTTCTAAAAGAAATGGCCCCTGATGGGGAAGAAAGAATGCTGTGACAGGATTCACAGCTGAATAGAAAATCAGCCCATAGTTTTGACAGTCTGGATCTGTAAATCATATGATATACCACTTCTCACGGTCCACAATGGTTGTATGGGATTGTTGCATCACTGGAATTTCCAATGGGAACGGTTATGCACGCTTAAACTATGTGAACGATGCATGAGACTGGTAAAGTCAGATTTGTGGTGAGCCATCATTCATCCTCTAGTGCCCAATTGAATTGCTAACCTTCCAAAAGCACGCCATTTCCGTTTCTACAGTATACCCACCAGACTCCTTCCTATCAAAACCAGCAAACTTCTCCTAACAGGAGTGGGAGAAAGATGCATATGACGTACTAATTCCACCCAATACCATCCACTGATATCATCGTAATTCATGCACATGAGATGTGCTCTACCAATTATATCATAAGAACCCCATTTCCGTGAACTGCATGAAACCATCCATCTACATAGATGCATAAAGTTACATATCCTTAGCAATCTTTCATGCATGTTAATTCACTCAAGAAATTTGCTAGAGGAATCGTAAGAACAACAGCAACTTAACATGCTACTTTCACGTCAATAACGTACCGCCAACACAAGTATCCAGTTGGCTGGAAAGATTTTACTAGTACTATACAATGCCTTTAGATGATGATTGCCTTGAAATGTATACTCCAGTACTTGTTAAAGGCTAATTAGCAAGCTCTTTGATACGATTCCTTTTGTGCATGTGCAGATGCGTCGATGTAATTAACCATGACAAGCACCACCACCAACCATAATTGTCGAGGACGAACATGCAGCTGAAACGGTTCATGTGACAGTCCAGTTTAACAACCGATCCGAACTAGTCAGAGCAGATGGAGTCCGGTTTTACAAGAGGATAAAAACACATTTGGTGAAAGAAATTAAAAAAAAAGGGAAGTCGGACATTGAAAAGGTCAGAGAGGTGGCAAGTGAAAATTTACCAAAGGAGATCCGAACAGGTATATGAGGCTGAAAATTTTTCGATCCGCTTTCCAAGTATTTTTACTAACATTTTAATTAGTTGGTGGTATTGGTTCTTACAACATTTGCTTTAAACTGTAACCGTTTACTAAGTTGAGCAATTTACAAACACCTTATCTGCATATGCAAGTTTCCGAGTTTTGTCAACTATAGAATATTCTAACTACCAACACCATGCTTATGAGATCGATGGTAAGAATTTCAATACAATCTCTCCTATTCCCTTTCAGAAAGGGACACAGGATATCCTGTTTAACACAACACAGCATGCAGCTTGGCTGTGAGATGTTAGTTGATGTAAGTCAATTGCAACCCAAAATGTCAAGCCACTTTAAGAGATCTATGCTTACGTTAGTAGTTTAGAATTAACAAATTTTCTATTCTAATGTGGGTCAATTCAGGACTTTAACAATTTTAAAATAATAAACAATTGTAATCTTTCATTTGAGGACCACATGATAGCATTGATTTCCTTTTAAGAAAGTGCTAAAGAGTGCTTCCAGGCAACATAAGAAGGCAAATGATTCTATAGTTGCATGGTTTGCCATCAAAGTATCATGGACCATGTAAAATGAGAAGTTTCATCCCGGCCTCAATTAACACCATGAAATCATTTTAGAAATCTAATCATTAAATATTCCAAAATACAAGACGTAGCTGTTGTCCATGCACATGTGCAAGGCCAAGGAACATTTGGTCAGAAAATCAAATTCTAGAAATAACCAGATTTCACAAAAAATTATTTTATGCAATTTTTAACTATGACTTCTAAAATATATACAACATTCTCAAGCATTTGAGTATTGGTAAAATTTTTATCCTTGTTTTATGTGTTTACGTTTCAATAAATTATCCCTTTTTATGTAAATCAAATAAATAATTACAAATTCTAATTAATATAAATCAATCACCCCAAAAAATCAAACCTGCAAAAACACAAAAATTTTTACTTGGAAAACCCCTTAATGTGAAGTGAAAAACTAGGAGTAAAAAACATCTATTATAGAATAATGGGATTACAAAATATGTTCTTTCCTAGTAAAAACTGGAGGATTTCATCATCATTATAAAGATTATAAAGATGGACCTCAACAAACTTAACAAAAAAATCATAATGATGGATCTTACCAAGTAGAACTAGAAAACTTACTTAGAAGAATTTGCAAAATTCTATCCTAAATCTCTTGCTTGATAGCTCAAATAATATTGCAATAATCAAAATCTTTCTCCAATTGCAACTTGCTAGAATGTTGTTTGGAAGAAAACAAAATCAAAAGCTAATCAATGTTGGTACCTAAAGTGTTCATAACTCAAGAGGCGAGGGGGATGAATTGAGTTTCGCAAACTTTTGGCTAATTGAAAAATTATGCAGAAAAGGATTAAAAGGGATGCACAAAATATATTGCAAGTAATAAAACTAATTACTCAATGAGAAATTTTTTCTTTGAGCTCCTTTGAAGTTGGAATTGATGAATACTTGAATATCGATTTGAATTTGAGCACAATTAAAGTAGGTGATTGGAAGAAAACTTTTCTCTCTTGTAAATGCACAATGTAAGCTTTTGAGTTACAAAACTTTCAGTTTCTCTTGAATGAATTCTCCATTTATAAGCTTTGGAAGGATTTATGATTGTTTAAAACTTGACTGTTGAGATTTTAGCCATTGAATCAAATATTTTGAAAATCAAATATAGTATTTCTATCATTATTAGAAATCGAATATAATATTTCAATCATAATGATTGACCTTTGTGGGGTCCTCTGTTGATTCTTATATTGACTAAATGACCTCAAAGACCTCTGTGATTTCCTCTATCAATTCCTCTGTTGTCAGTAATTGTTAGCAATTTTAATAATAAACCTTTTTAAAGACAAAGATATCCTCTATCAATTCCTCAGTCAATTATTGAAGGGAGGATCCAACTTCCAAATGTAGTGATAGACCTCTGTCATTGTTAAGTTTTCCTCTATGGTCTCTTCTAGTGCCTATGACAACTTCAACTACTTCTTATAGATGGTTTTCAACTTCTATTATTTGAATATTTTTTTTGTCATGTTCTCTGTAAAGAATCTTTAACTTGAACACGTTTCCCATTTCTTCCAGAGACTTTTATTAGAGGATTTCTTTCCTTTGAGCTATCCTCTATTGTGCAAATGTGTGTAAAAACTTAACATTTACAACTTTTCTTTCAACTTGACTTGTCTTGAGATGTGTTTGGACTATTTTGAGTTGTTTCTTAATGAAGTTTAGTCATTTTAACATGACTATGCCTTATTTACTTTGATTCCTTTGTATTTTACTTATGTTTTTCATTTTAGTTGTTGCAATACTTGGAAACAAGATTGTTAATACTCTCTTTTCTCACTTATATATATTTTTCATCATCAAAACTAAGTTGTTATTAAACTTCATCATATAAATTAAGCCATTAACAAACTTGGAGTCCTTGTGTTCATCTCAAAATCAAGTTATTATTGGGTTTGGACTTAACATACAATAACCAAAACCTTTCTACAAAGGTTTCTAACTTTAGACTTTGATTATGCGCATAGGAAATGCATAATGTTGGTGCACATGGGATACGCATGCCCGTGGGTTGGCCTCCATGTGGGAGGAACTATCGCCAACAATTCTCCCCCTTTCAACTATGTGGAGGGCTTCACAAGACCTACTAAATCTTTACATGTCATAAGTTTCTCATTAGTTATTATCTTTATCATTATATCCAATCCATTCGCATTAGTATGAATTTTCTTAGGCTATAACAACTTCATCTCTAGTACCTTCAAAATTCAACTATATCAAATTTGGGTATGTTTAAACCTTGAATGGAATATAGGATCTTTACCAAGATGAATAACACTTTAATTATTGTATCATAAAATATACTTCTCTTGCTTCCTACCTAATTCTTTGAAAAAATTTTTCATCCATAACAATTCTTTGCTTACTTCAATAGTATCAAAATACTTTGCCTTAACAGTGGACTATGTAATACCTTAGTATAATTTAGACTATCATGACATTACTTCTCCTGCAAATGTTACTATGTATCATAAAGTAGATTTTCTAGAGTCAATATTACCAGCCCAATTTGCATTTTTAAATGTCTCAAGTGCAAGTTTACTGGTATCAAAACATAAACAAGCTATAGACATACCTTGAAGATACTTGAGAATCCACATTACCACTTCCCAATGCTCTTTGCCTGGATTTGAGAGAAACCAACTTACTACACCAACTGCATAAGTGATGTTTGGCCTTATACATACTATGACATATGTCAAACTAATCATGATTGATGCATAAGGCAAATTTTTTATCTCTTCTTTATTTTCTTCACTTATAGGCCATGGTCAAGAGCTCAATTTGAAGTGACCTGCAAGTGGAGAACAAATTGATTTTGCCTTACTCAAGTTGAATCTTTTCAACACCTTTTCGATATATCTCTCCTAAGGTAACCAAAGCTTTCTATTCTTTTTGTCACAAATAATCTTCATGCTAAGGATTTGATTAGTTAACTCTAAATTCTTTATAGTAAAGGATTCACTTAATGAACTTTTAAGCCTTTCAATCTTACTAGCATTATGACCAAAATCAACATATCATCCATATAAAACAAGAGAATAATAAAACCATTGGCTATGAATTTTCTTACAAATATATAAGGTTCAAAAGTAGTCTTACCATACCCACGTTGTTTTATGAAAAATTAAAACTTCTTGTACCATAATCTTGGTATTTGTTTGAGTCTATATAAACTCCTTTTCAACTTGCATAACAAATTCTCTTTATCATTGACTTTGAAACCTTCAAGTTGCTCCGCATAGATTTCCTCCTTTAACTCACCATGGGGAAAAGCATTTTTTATATCAAGTTGCTATATTTCTAAATTTATGCTAGCTAAAAGACTTAGAACGACTCTAACATAATTCATCTTCACTACTGGTGAAAAAATATTATGGTAGTAAACATTCTTTTTCTGATGAAATCCCTTTATAACCAATTGTGCCTTGTACTTGGAGTGTAAGCTATTTTTTATGTTTTCAACATAAATAACTACTTGTTCTTTAGTGCTTTCTTATCGATAGGTAGCTTCACTAGCTTGTAAGTGTGGTTCTCATACATGAGACTTATCTCCTATTACATGGCTTTCATCCAGTCCTCTTTTTGCTCATGATATATTGTTTATTGGTACTTTATGGTTTACTTTCATCAATGACTATCACATATTCATTAGGAGGATACCTATTAGAAGGATGATGTTATCTTGTAAACCTTCTCAACTAAAGTTGTACAAGTAGTTTTGGAAAGACTTGCTCAGCTTGTTGATCTGACATATTATCAATTGCAGCATCACCTAATGGTTTTCCTATATATCTCTCTCATTTTTAGCATGCACCATGGGTGGACGACTTAGATCCAAGTCAATAAAGCTTTCTGTAATAGACTTGGATTTTTTGTCTTTTCAAAATCTTAAATGGTTTGAACTTAAAAAGATTTTGAGAATGCTTTGATTTACAAAAAAATTCTATATCTTTGCTTTTGATTACTTTCTTATTAGTTGGATCCCACAACCTATAAAAAAATTTATCATTTGCATAACTTAGGAAGATACACTACTCAGTCTTGAAATAAAGCTTGGATCTTTCATTTCTAAGAATATAAATTAAATCCTTACAACTAAATATTCATAAGTGCTCATAAGAAACATCTTTCTCTCTCAAAACCTTTTTTGATATCTCATAATTTAAAGGCATTGAAGGAAAAAAGGTTGATTGAATCTATTAGAGTTCTCATTGCTTCACCTGAAAGGACTTTGACAATTTTGTATGAAAAAGCATATATCTAATTCTTTCATAAATTGTTCTTTTTATTTTCTTTGATACCCCATTATGTTAAGGTATTTTAGGAATTGTCTTTTCAAGCTTGATACCCTATACTATAACACCTTTTAAAAGGACTTCTATACTCACCACTATTATCTGCACTAATGCATTTAAACCACCTTCTAGCTTTTCTTTCATCATTGGCATATAATTACTTGAATTATCTTTAGATTTCAAAACATAAGCCTACACCTTTCTAAAATGATCATTAATAAAAGAAACAAATATGTAAAACCATCAGGAGTTTTATCGCTCACAAGGCAAATATCAATATGAACCAAATCAAAAATATCATTCCTTTTATGCTGGAGAGATTTATGAAATGAAACTTCATATTATTTTCCAACTAGACAATCAGTGTAGAGTTTCAATGGCATGCCTTTAGGCAAAATTTACTTCTTGGTCAAAATCTCATGTCTTTTCTCGGTCATGTGACCAAGTCTTTTATGCCATAGCTTTGAAGAGGATTCATGCTCAAGTTTATTCACTTCTACCTTCACTAACTTTGCATAAATTCTATAATTTACGTCTGTCTTCTTCTCTTTAGCTAGAATGGGAAAACCTTTATCGGTTTCTATCTACAATCACTAACAGGATGATGATACCTATCATTGTCTAACTATCTTGTGACGATCATATTAAAATGCAATTCTAAAATATGCTTGAATAGTAGTTTGCATCCCATATAAGTTTTTAGCCAAATATCATCAATGCTATTAATTTTGCATTTACCATCATTTCTCATCTTTACATAACCAAGATTTCTACTAGCTAAGATACACATGTGAAAAAGCTACAAAATCAATTACTCTTTAAACACATCATTGGTTAGACAATCAATATCACCAACAATAACCACATTGTCTGCAAAAATAAAATTTTCCTTCTTCTTATCTTCAAGTTTCTATTTGTCATTTTTATCTCTTTTTAGTTTTCTACATTCTTTAATTATATGTCCCAGCTTGCTACAATACTTGCACTTTATTTTGTTTTTTGATTTTGATCTTCTTTTTGACCTTTTATGGTTCTTTGTAGACTTATCACTATCACTGTTATTATAGCGAGAATAACTATTTTGACTTTTCCCTCACTTTTTTTCAACAAGCGCCTTTAAATGAGAAGATGTGCTTTGCTCTCTCCTTTGTGTCTCTTCATTGAACATTTCTTTTACCATATTCATACTCATGACACTATTAGGAGCAAAATTATTGAAAGATACTACCAATTTTTTTAACTATCTAACAAAGAACTCAATAAGAATAATGCTTGTACTTCATCATCAAAAGTAATTTTCATACTTGATAATTCATTCATTGCTTCTTGAGATGTTCTACAAAAATTCATTCATTGCTTCTACTGAGATGTTCTGCAAAATTCTGTCTATCTCTATATTTATGATTCACAATCTTCCTAATAGAAAGTTTTTATTTTGCATTGACTTGCATTCATCAAGGCCTTCTATTTTTTTTCAAAGCTAAAATATATTAACTTCTTTTGTAATATGATGAAAACCACTCTAATCAACTCATTATCTTATATGCTCAATCGCTTTTCTATTTAACAAGTCCCAAGATTCTTTAGTTTTATCTATTGGTTTCATTTCTTTCAATTTAATGGGTTAATAAAGCTCTTTGTAATATAGAATATCTCCTATCCTTGTTTTCTATATTGAATAATTTGATGTTGTAAGTTTGAGTATTGAGAATAAAATTTTATTCATTTAATTAATTCACACAAGAAATTCTAAACAATGAACTAACCTTTGATACCACTAGTTGGGATAAATTAATCCTCTTTATGTAAATCAAATAGGCAATTACAAATTATAATAATCAATCATTTAAAAATATCAAACCCCAAATACATAAGAATTTTTACATGAAAAGTCCCTCAATGTGAAGGAAAAAACCACAGGATCTAGTCTAATTAAAAACTTTCACTATAGAATAATGAGATCACAAAATGTGTTCTTGCCTAGTGAAAACTAGAAAATTTTATTATCATCATAAAAATAGATTTTAATAAACTCGACAAAAAAAAAAAGGATGGTTGGTACCAAGTAGAACTAGAAAGCTGATTCAGAAGAGGTTGAGAACATCTATCTTAAATCCCTTGCTTGAGTTTTAAATGGTATGACAATAATCAAAATCTTTTCCTGACTGCAACTTGCTAGAACATTGCTTATAGAGGAAGAAAATAAGGAGCTAAACCCTTCCAAAGTTGCTGCATGCAATAACCAAAACCTTTCTATAAAAGTTTATAACTTTAGACTTTAATTATGCATTTAGGAAACACATAATGCTGGTGTGCATGGGATATGCATGAATATGAGCTGGCCTCTATGTGGGAGGAACCAACGCTCAACAATTCTAGACACAACATCCTAGTTATTTTAAGTGGTACGAAGGCTATTCCTTTAATGCTGTATTTTGAAAATAGCACATTAGATTTTTGGCCTAAAACTATTTCAAAGAAAGGAACCAAAATTTCTCCTCATCCAATGAATAAATTAAATTGAAAGCTTCTACAGCAAATTGTTCTCTTCAGATCATATCATCAGGTGTGATGTTCCTTTGTTCTCTATTTTGACGTAGATCATCATGGATTTATTTTCCCTACATAACATATGTGCAATCAAATACATAAAGATTCATATTGACAAAAAATAAAATCACTTGTCACATTGATAATTTTACAACTACCAATAGTTCCACAAGAAATCAAGGGTGTGTTTCGTTAGGAAGATATTACCTGTAGACTTTATTCGTATGTCAGTCAACTTATATTTTTTTATTCCACCTTTTTCGACAAAAAAAATTATCTATTTTATTTTCATTTAAAGTTTATTCATTTTATCTCATATTGACAATATTTCCTTTTCAATCTTTTGCATACTTTTAAAAGAGAAAAATCCTTTCACGTGGGTGTGGGGTAGGTTAAAATAGATAGAGGGGGTAATTGTGAGAATGGCCCACCCTCAAATGACTAGCCATGTTCAGCCCCAACAAGACAATCAGAGACACAGTGATAGAATTGAACTTAAATGGGCATAACAACAAAGGGTCTTCTCTCACGCATATAACTCAAATACACTTCCAGCCATTTATTTATACCTGCTCTAAAAGTAATCATTGAAAATATGGGCATTAGTGTAAAAAAGTGTAGTTGCCATAGAATATGTATATGTCAACAAAAGCCTTGAAAATGAAATTTTTGGGAATTAAATCCACTCCATTGCATGTTCCTAATCACAGACAAAAATACAAAAGTCAAAATGCTTCCCAATCCACATATGCGCTACCCAGCCAAATGCAAGTTCCAACCACTAAAGGCAGACACATGAGATGTGATTTTGATATTAAATTCTAACAGACTCGCATGATTCGTGTCTTCCGTGCGAACAATGTGTGAGTAAAAATTCTCGTGTATGGCTAGCGAGCTAACGGGAGGAGAAGCATTCATACGGTTTTCCAGCGTTAATGGTGGAGAGGACGAGAGGCGGCTTGTAGTGCTTTTGTTGTTGTTTTTTTTTTTTCACGGTGTGTATGGAGATGCAAGAGACTGAGACGAAAGGATCTCTTAGACTAACTTTATGGGGTAGCCGACCTTCTCTCTCTGAGAAGTACGGCCTAATAAGGTACCTCCCCTTCCTATATATACCTCTAAACGATCATCAAGCACAGGAAACAACACCATACCTCCAAAAAATCCTATTGGCTGTTGCTAGAGAGAGAGAGAGAGAGAGAGAGAGAGAGAGAGAGAGAGAGAGAGAGAGAGAGAGAGAGAGAGAGAGAGAGAG
>JAYJMB010004425.1:0-12985 GCA_036873735.1 Pouteria campechiana | reverse complement strand
AGAGCATGTTGAGATCATTCTTGCTAAAACACTGATGTCCTGTAAGAGTCTCCTAGACTTTTAATGTGCTTCTAAAATAATTTCTTAAGCATCCCATAATGTGCTGTCCACAGTAAAAGGAGCCCCGATGTCCGTGATACACAACAGTCTGGCCATCTCAACATTTGATCAGCTCCTGGTTTGGATAACCCAATTATCAAGGAAGTAAATTCGCAGTTAGAAGTGACAATAGCAAACTACCCTTATGCAACAGCTAGCGTCCACCGATCAGGCCGCTAAGGTTGTGCAACATAGGAACTCCCAGATCATCATCTCTCCACAACAGCGTCAACCAATGAACATCAAAGTGTGGTTCCAGCAACAGCAGATTTCTCCACATGTTTCAATCGATCCACATAGCTCACCTCCCATCAGAACAGAAATTTCAAAATGAACACTTCCAGAAGAGTCCATAACGGGTTCAGGCCCCATTTCATAGGAATTGAGCAAGCTTAGTACCTGCTGGCGCTGAACGTAGTCGGTTTTGATGGAAGCTATCGACGCGAGGAGCTCCGGAAGCGGCAGCAGCTTGGCGACCTCCCGGACGGCCGCTTCTTTCGCTTCGACGCCGAGATCTTGCATCATCATGTTTGTCTGGCAGACACAGAAACCTTAATCCCAGCAAAATCCAACTAAGCGAAGACACGCATGAAATCAATGAGGAGAAGGAGAAGAAACCGATGAAATTCGATAGACGGGGAGAGGAAGAGAAAAAACCTTCCGAATTTGACTTCTGCCGGCTAGGAATTCCACTGCGAAGAAGGAAAAAAGACGGATTTAGTGGATTGTGAAGTGTGCTTCGGACAAAATAGCGAGATCTCTTCTCGCACGGCGGGGCGACAATGCAGAGAGTTTCGCGCTCCTGGCGCGGCTGCCGATACGAGAAAAAAGAAGGTCGGGTTACCGGTCAAGCTTCAAGCGAATCGCGGGCTGAAATATCCAAAGCGAATCGCGGGACGTCCGCAGATTTGGTAAACGTGTGATAAATCTGGACCATCTATTGTATGGAATTATGCGTGAACATATGAAATTATTGGGAGTAAATGCTAGTTGTGTGCCACGATGCATGAATGAAGCACTGTCGGCCCGTGATGTTTGGTCCAAAGGGGCCGATTTGAATTTCGTGAAGCTTTTAAGAATTTTGCATATGGTGGCTGCTTGACTTCTAGCTTCTAACGTGACCAAGTGTCATTTTCAATGGCCGTTTCTCAATTCTTACTCCCTGTCAGAGCTGCTTGGACGTGCTCCAGAATCCACCCCGGAGATCCCCAAAATTTTCGGTGTATGTAATATTATCTACAACGTACATTAATTCGTATATAAAACTATAAATTGAAGGCTTATAGACGTTAAAGGAGTAAAAAAACAAAAACAAAATATCCAATTTTTGAAAATTTAATCCATTTTATTTTTAAAAAAATTTAAAATGCGTGTTCATTTGTCTACGATACACGAGTTTGAGATAATTCCGCCTAATCGTAAAATTCAATTTCTTGGATTTTTAGGTACGAAAGACGTGTTCGTTTTTGGCTGAGGGGAACCATTTCATGGACGCTTATTTCTTAAATCAGACTTTTACATATGCCTGATAAATATTTAACGGCCAAATCATTTATCCTTTTTTTCATGCCTGCTTTCGTTTTAAATAGGAATAGTTGACACGCTCACATGGAATGCATACAAACGTGAAATAACGTTTTTCATTACAATTACACGTCCCATAAACAATTTCTTAAATAAAGGAAAAAAAAAACAAAGAAGCAACTATAAAATGTGGATAAATAGATCATTTTTATATAAATGGTGATTTTTAAAAGAGACACACGCATTAATTTATTTTTACAGGCAAATTTTTATTTCCATCAAACCCGAAATGGTTTGAAATGTCCATCCTCACCCAACTCCTTAATTGGAAAGAAGAGAACCGTCAAATTTGAAATAATTCCCAAACATGCCATTTTCGATTGTCGCTAGACGGTTCATCGCCACCTCTTCACATCCAAAGCCCGCCGATATAACATCCCAACCGTCACACATACACAACTTAGAAAGAACAAAGGAAATGCAGCCAAGAAAGCTTTGTAAAATGGCTGATACTTGGAAATGTTGGGATTCGCCCATAATGTCATATTCGTACTTTCGTTTGCCTAGGTTGGTTGGGATGTAAGATACTCATCACTTGGGTTCTATGATAGTCTTCCGGCCACTGTCATTCCAACGGTCCCGATCGGCAAAAAAGGCGGTGGATTTGTGGCCCACGGAAGGGAAGTTTGCAACGACTTGAAAACTGCTTACGGTCCAGAAAGAGTGCCACGTCATTGATGGGACCCACAAAAATGCTCGCCGCCTCAAATATTCTCAGGCGACGTGGACTCGTCAACGACCGCGAATCATCGAACAAAACCCCAGCCACCCCGGATTCCCATTGACGTCTAGACTCCGGCGATTATTCAGCAATGGCTGAGGCCGCTGGCGCCATTGTCTGTGCGCGGCAGCCGCAGAAGCCAGCCATCTCGACCAGAGACTCAGCGATTCCGAATCTTAAGATCCGGGGATCCTCGTCCGAGAGCCCGAGGGTCCAACCTCGCGTCTGCACTCTCAGGGAGTACGGCTCTGGCCTCGAGGAGGCACATCAAAAGGCGGAGAGATGCTGAGGTGTCGCCATTCTTGGCTTCGCTGTCCGACTATATCGAGAACTCGAGGAAGAGCCGGGACTTCGAGATCATCTCCGGTCGCCTTGCCATGGTATATTTCTTCTCCGACTGTGTCCATCTGCAAACTTGCGTTACAATAGGTGGAAAGAAGAGGACTTCACGATAAAGTGAAACTGAAAACGTGAGAATAGTTATGGAGCCATGTTGTTAATAAATTAATAGCCTTTTTATGGACATTACATCAAAGGAAACATTGAAAAAATAAAATAACTGAATCCTAAATAAAGGGACGTGGCAATACTATCTAAAACCAGATATGACAAATTATGACTTATTCAACATCCCTTCCTTGAACTGAAGGTTGGCAAATAATCAGTTTAATAGACATCATTCAAAATATAAACACCAAACAGCATTCTTAGTTTCTGAAATGAAGACAACTTGAGAGGCTTTGTAAATATATCAGCAACTTAGCAACTTGATGTTCACTTCTACAGTAGATGGGCTCAATAGCTCCTTCCTTTGTGATATCCCTCAAGAAATAGAACTTCACATCTATGTGCTTGCTTCTCCCATGTAGAACAGGAAATTTTGAGAGTTCAATTGCTAAAGTATTGTCACTATAAATTGGGGTGGCACTTTGTTGTTTGAACAGAAATTCTTCAAGTATCTTTCTTAACCAAATAGCTTGACATGCATATGAAGTTGCAACTACAAATTCTACTTTAGTTGTTGATAAAGTAACTTTGGTTTGCTTCTTTGAACACAATGAAACAACCCTTCACCCCAACATAAAAACATATCATAAAATGCTTTTTCTGTCTTCTAGATCTCTAGCATAATCACTATCTATAAAGCCAAACAAATAAGACTTTTCTCCCTTCTTATAAAATAGCCCAAAATCAATAGTACCTTAAAAATATCGAAGGATTCTTTTTATAATAAGAAGATGCATTTCTCTTGGACATTGCATATACCTGCTAATGAGACTCATAGCATGCATTATATCAGATCTTGTTGCAATCAAATACATTAAACTCACCACAATTTGCTTGTAAAAAGTATTGTCCACTTTCCTTCCTCTAAGATTCTTCAGAAGCTTCAAACCAAACTCAGTTGGTGTATTTACGAATTTGCAATTCTTCATCCGAAACTTGTCCAAAACTTCTTGCACATATTTCTTTTGATAAATAAAAATACCAGCAGGAGATTGCACCGCTTCTGTGCTAAGAAAGAAATGCATTTTTTCAAGATCGGTCATTTTAAACTCTACCATCATGGACTTTTTAAATTCTTCAAACATGACACTATCATTGCTAGTGAATACAAGATCATCAACGTATAAGCATACAATTAGCAATTTTCCTCCATTATCTATCTTTGTAAAAACATTATTCTTATATGGACATTTTTTGAATCCCTTCTTGGAAAAATAAGCATCTATACGATTATACCAAGCTCTTGGAACTTGTTTTAGTTCATATAAAGCCTTTTTTAACCTATAAACTTTATGCTCATTTCCAAACTTCACATAATCAAGAGGTTGATCAGCGAATACCTGTTCTTCCAAGTTGCCATGTAAAAATGCATATTTCCATCCAATTGAAAGATGGGCCATGAATTTTAAGTTGTCAATGCAATCACCAATCTCATTGTGTCATGTCTTGCAATAGGAGCAAAAATTTCTTCATAATCCACTTACTTGTAGCCTTTAGCGACCAAATGTGCTATGTATTTATCAACTTCATTGTTCTCCTTTAATTTTGTCTTGTAGACCCACTTCACACCAATGGATTTTTGCCCTCTTGGAAGCCTAGTCAACTCCCAAGTATTGTTCTCTTCAATGGCTGCAATTTCTTTATCCATTGTCGTTCTCCATTTTGATTCTTTGACGGCTTCTTCAAAAACTGAAAGATCACAATCGTAAAATATAGCAAAATGTGAAAGTAAATCTTCACTATTGTCAATTCTTTGTACCTCATAATCCTCCATACATGTTGGTCTTCTTCTAAGTCTTTGAGGTCGTTGTTCATTTTCTTCAGCTACAAGTGGACTTTGAGCATCTACGAGAGCATCTTGAGTAATAGCCGTCTGCTACACATCTTCTTCTTTATCAAAATTTGCTGAAATTTGTTATTGAATAGTGCCCCTACTCCAAGTCCAAAATTGCTACTCATAAAAAACAATGCCATAACTGATAATGATTTTCTTATTGTTAAGATTACATAGCTTATAAGCCTTCGACTGATCACTAACACCAAGAAAAATACATTTTTCTCCATTTTCGTGTAGCTTTCTCATCTTCTCATCTGAAATATGAGCATATGCAATGCAGTTAAAAATTCTAAAATGATCGACATTTGGTCTTTGTCCACTCCATGCTTCCTCAGGTTTTATATTTTGAACAGAAAGCGGGGGACTTCTATTCAAAATATGAATACTCCAAGTGGTTATTTCAGGTTAGAAATTTTTTAGAATGTCGCTTCTTTTTTACAGGCTTGCACCATATTTAGAATAATGCGATTTATTCACTCGCAAACTCCATTTTGTTGAGGCGTGTATGCTGCTACAAGTTGCTTCTTGATTCCACGTGTCTCACAAAAATTTTCAATTCCAAGTGACTTGTATTCTCCACCACGATCGGTACGAAGAACTTTTATCAGGTTTTCGACCTCCATCTCAACAAGCACTTTAAAGTTTTTAAAGGCTATAAAAGCTTTAGACGTATCATGCAAAAAATAAACACATGTTTTTCAACTAAAATCATCAACAAAGGTAATTATGTATTTTTTACCCCCATTAGAAGATGGATTTGTGGGCCTGCATATCTCAAAATGAACAAACTTTAAAGTCATCTTTGGTCTCAATGATTTTTCTTTTGGAAAGGAATCACGATGTTGTTTGCTAACAACACATTCTTCACAAATATCTAAGGGAGAGTTGAATTTTGGAAGGCCAATCACCATATTTTTCTATTGTAGAGTCTTCAAACCACCAAAGTTAAGGTGCTTATAGCAAAAATGCCATAGCCATGCCACATCCTTTAATTTGGCCAATAAACATGAATGAGTAACATTGTTAAGATGAAGCTGAAACATTCCATTTGTTGTGTTCTTAACTTAGGCAATTAAACCCATGTTGGCATCTTTGATTCTACATACTCCATCTTTGATAGAGATCTCATATCCCCTTTCTTGCAACAGGCCGACACTAAGCAGGTTGGTCTTCAAGTCTGACAGATACAAGACATTGGAGATTGATTGAGTAACATTACCAGTAATTCGAATGATGACCCTTCCTTCTCCCATGACAGAGACTTTACAATTGTCTCCAAACTTTATGTTATCTCGAAGTGATTCATCCAAGGTATAGAAAGTTGACTTATCTCCACACATATGATTGCTACAACCAGTATCCATATACCACAAGTTCTTGTCATGCTCTTCTTTTATATGACATACCATCAGAAGAGACACTTCTTCTTCTTCTTCTTCTTCTTCTTATTCTTCTGCAAAATTATTATTTTTTTTATTCAAATTAGTTCGACATTCATACTTATAATGTCCATAAATGTGAGATCTGAAACACTCTATATTGGATTTGTCTGTTGATTTTGTCTATAATAAGTTGACTGATGACCACCACAACCTTTTCTTCTCCCGCGAGAATCATAACTCTAACTATCTTCATATTTTTAGTTTGAATTTCTACGATCATTTCTTCATCTACCTTTGTCTCGTCCTCTATTAGCTCTCTTTGATGATGGAGAATTGTTATCAGTTGAAGCTTTCAACACCTGCTCCTCATTATCCCGTTGACTAATTTTTTGTTCATGAATCAGCAAGAAACTTTGCAGCTTATCAATTGAAAGTTTTGCAACATCATGGGCTTCCTCTATAGAGCTAACAACAAAATTGAATTTTTTTGTCATAGATCGAAGAATCTTCTCAACTATGTTGACATCGACCATCTTGTCATCGAGGGTCCACATCTTGTTGACAATAGCCATTGTCAGTGCAAAATAATTGGTAACTGATTCCCCTAATTTCATCCGGAGTGTTTCAAATTCAGAATACAAAGTTTGAAGTTGTTGTTGTTGTGCTCTTGTTGAACTTTGATACCTTTTCTTCATTGAATCCCAAATATGTTTGGAGGTATTTTTGCAAAGAATTGTCTCCAAGATTGCTCCATCAATTGCTTGAAATAAATAATTCTTGGCCTTGAGATCCTTTGGCTTTAATGCTTCCAACTCTGCTCTTTGTGTCTCTTATAATATTGTTCAAGGGGCTAGTTCTACTACTCTAGATAAAACCCTTTGCCAAAATTCCTTAGACTTCATAAAATTCTCCATCAACATGCTTCAATGTCCATAATGGCCATCAAAGTGAGGAATGACTGGTTGAACAAATGTTTTAGATGCCATGGTTATTCACTGTTGCTGCAGAGAAAAAAAAAAAAAACCAAGTCTAAACAAAGGTGCTGCTAATTCACTAAATCTCACCTTTAGGCTTTGATACCAATGTTACAATAGGTGGAAAGAAGAGGACTTCACAATAAAGTGAAACTGAAAATGTAAGAGTAGTTTTGGAGCCATGCTATTAATAAATTCATAGCCTTTTTATAGACATTACATCAAAGGAAATGTTGAAAAAGTAAAATAACTAAATCCTAAGTATAAGGGACGTGACAATACTAACTAAATCCTCACAGGATTTAGTTAAGAGTGTTAAGAGGACGACAGTTAATGCAAACACACCAGAACCTCCTCGCAGGAATACAATGAGTTGGGAATTAATTTGGCTAAATGACAAAATTTTAGACATTTTTATAATGACTATTTAAAGGCTCTTAACCCATTGATTACCTCTTCACATTAAGCCTTGACTTGCCGCCGCCGATGGTTTAAGGGCAAATTAAAAGCTGACGCTTCATGCTTTCGGGAGCACCAGATCATTTTTTCTTCTTCTCCGGGCAACCTGCCTCGAAGACTCACCGAATTGGAAGCTACCAAATCCCGGCCACTGATTGGATTGGATTAGATGACATGCAATGAAAGCAGGCCCCGCATATTGCCGACGACCTACCGACTTTCTACTCCTCTTTGATGACCAACCGTAGATGATTATGATCCTCTGGCCAAGGGGTGTCTTTAGCCGCCTCCCGCTGTGACCACTTGATGGACGGTCCCGATCAACGCAACACCCTACCCGGTTTGGCACGACGTTCACTCTCCCGGTACCAAACCCTCCGCAGGGGAAAGTGTTCCCATGCATGGCGCGCGTCTGGTACTGTCACTGTGCGCTGCTGCCACATGTAGCGCCAAAACGACTGCCCTTTCGCTTTTGACGGGAGATGATCGGGTTCAGCCACTGCCTCTGAAACTTTTTTTTTTTTTTTTTGTTTTGCATTTTAAATTTCGAGTAGTGAACCGCACACGTGAAAAAAAGAAGAAGAAAATATTTACTCGTCGCAGGAGAAATACGTGTTGAAAATTTCAGCAAAAATTCCTGAAAATGGGCTGATTCCCATGAAGACGAGGAAAATCCAAAAGCGTGCGGCCGCGCGGCACTGTTGTTGGCCCGGTTCAATACAGAGAAAAGCCGCAGAGCAGTTTCGGTCCTGACGTCAGCGTCCCGGACGCTACACGGGCACGGGCTTCCCCTGCTTCCGGAAACTCTACCGATCCGCGGTGGCCGATCCAATTCATTTTCGTAGCTCTCCTTTGCAATCTCTCTCTGAACTGGAAGATATCGAATTCCCGCGCTTTCTCCATGTCTCTCGCACGATCTCTCACGCTTCCTCCTCTTTCCATCTCTAACCTCGTTTCCAGCCGCAGCGGCAGCGGCGGCTCCCATCTTTGCTTCTTTCATGGCTGTGGGAGGATGCCAGGGTTGAATTACGAGGGAAGAAGTAGAGAAAGAGCCGTTTTCAAGGTAAGTGCTGCTGCCCTTGTGGGGAACGCGCTCGGCGTCGGTGAGGATTTGCCCGAGAATTACGGAGGGTGGTTCCCCAAGAGGGATCCTATCGAGATGAGGACGGCTGGCATTTTGCTCCATCCGAGTTCGTTGCCGGCGCCATAGGGTATCGGAGATCTCGGGAAGGAGGCATTCCGGTTCTTGGATTGGCTTCACGAATCTGGTTGCTCCATTTGGCAGGTTCCTGTTAATTTCAGTTCTGTATTTAAGTAAAACTATCGATTTGATGGGCTGTCGTCAATTTTATCTTCAAGGAATCACTATACTATGTTTAGTTGTCGAATCTCGAAAGCTGCGTGCTTTTTTACTTAGATTAGAGAAGAATGCCTGCATTGATATTCTGTATTTTCTTATTCCAAATGGAACTATGACCTCGTGCAGGTTCCTCCCCTTGTTTCTCCAGGAAGAAAGGCAAATGAAGATGGTTCGCCTTATTCAGGACAGGTAAGATGCTGCTTCTTCAACCCAAAATTCACTACCATAGCCAGCTCAATTTCAAGTCTCACAAGGCTCTTCTGGACAATTCTTAGTGCCATTCTCTGCTATTGTCATCTACTTAGATGGTTAACCAGAGAGACAATCAAACTG
Organism: Pouteria campechiana; assembly: GCA_036873735.1. Lineage (NCBI taxonomy): Eukaryota > Viridiplantae > Streptophyta > Magnoliopsida > Ericales > Sapotaceae > Pouteria > Pouteria campechiana. The sequence continues at coordinate 3,729 of JAYJMB010004425.1, read as the reverse complement.
GGCCATTTTAATGTCCTTCACACTTTTCTCCTTTCAATATATTGACATTGGGCAGCGTCAGCACACAAGAATATCCTTGTCAAAGATCCAATGAAGCTCCGGTGCAACTGCAGCATTGTCGTTTGGATATTTTGGAACAATGGCCGACTTTGGTGAAGACCAGTATCTTTAGGGATTCCCATATTCTAGTATTTGGGAATTCAAGCAAGCTCAGTATTGTCTTGGGCTTAAAGGTCCATAACAAGGTTGCAGGGTTTTGAATTAACAAAGTTATAAGCTGAGCTTTTGGGCCTGATCTGTGGAGTGGATTTGATTGGGATTGAATTGATTGGGAAAAAAAATTGATGTTAGTAAAATAAGAATGATGTCAACTATAAAGTGAATAAGATTAACATAACTACGAACAATGATTGAAAATATAGGTAACGATGGAAAAATATGGCAATTATAAAAAGTATAAAATCAACCATAGAAAAATGGAATTTTCAATGGAATTGAATGCCATAAATTTCATATCCATTCAATCAATCATCCCCTTTATTTTATAAAAATCCTGGAAGCATGTAGTATTTTGACTGCTCCATTGATTTCTAGGCTTTCTGAATAATCTAGTGCCTTTGACTTGATGTCATTCTTGATTAAATCAAGTAGGCTGTCTGAAATTTCAGTTGTACATCGATATATTAACAATTCTGGCCTGTATTTATGACGTGTAAAATTTAAATTAGTTTCATAAGGCTCGATGGATAGAAAGGACAAAACTAGGAGCAAAAGAAGTTGAGAAAATTAAGATAGTATCAAGAGGCAATAAAATAGGAAAAAGGTAGACTGAGTAGTTTGATAATGTATGAAAAAGATTTGAGTATCACACCAGGCACAAGTAGTGAGTTCAGATGAAAGGACCCGAGAGAGCAAGGCAAATGCCAAAACGGTATGGATGGAGGCTAGTAAAAAAGACATGGAGAGATGTACTCTAATTGAGGGTAGGGCATAACATGAGTTGGGTTCCACCCAAACCTGATTGTTTCAACTTGAGCGAACCCGATTTTTGATGTCAACCCAAACCTGATTGTTTGAATTTGAGTGAACCCGATTTTTGCTAGGGTCGAATTGGGATACTTTAGATTTACGTGAAGAAAGATTAAGTTCAGCTCAACCTGATGTTGGAACAGGGTTGGGTGGGATTGATGCCCTGGGTAACTCAACTTGAATTTCAGCCTATATTATATAATGATAGAAATGATATTGTATGACTAAGTACATCTCAGCGATCATCATCATCACAAGATGTTTCCCAGTTAAGTGGGATCAAGTACACTTATTTTGTTGCATTGATTCCTGTCAATCTTGAATTATGTCTTTAATATGCCCAAGCATTCAACGATATAGAAGTTTTTAAAAAAATGGTCAGAAATTTATGAATGGAATGGAAAAGCAAATGATTAAATCACTTTCTATTGTGAACATGCTACTCTGTGCATGTACTCACATACTTGTGCTAACACTAATACCATTTCAACTGAAATTGATCCCATATTTTGTAACTTTAAGAATAGATCCAAGATTTATTTAAACTTATTCAATAAATTACTTTAATTTTCAACTTGAGCTTAACCCCCTTTTTTAGGGTTAATTTAAAATGAAAGTTAGAATTTTAGAAAATGTATTGAGATTAGGGTTGGATTTAAGTTTTAAAGGTAAGAGTTAGTTTGGGTTAACCTTATCATAATGCAACCCAACCAAGTTGCACTCTAAAGTGAGGGCAGGGTCCTCAAAATAGAAAAAAAAATAATAATAAATAGTGCATTGGGATTCATGCGGGTATTCTAGTTGTAACATCCGTTGGGTATTGGGTATTATGGTTATGCCCGAACTTATCCGTTGTAAGAAGATGCAGCATCTCCTTCATCTGGTGAAGCCTCATGGTCCATTAATTCAGGGGCCTTCTCCTCGTTTGCTGCTCCGTCTGTTACCTGCCCTTCTTTTGCCTCCTTCGACGCCCTTGCTCCAGTGGTTTTGGCCTCATTAAAACGTTAGTATGTCTATGCAATGCGTTTCTCGCCAACGTAAAGGATGCCACTGAGAAACGTTAGATGTTTGTGCGGGCACTTAACTTCGAACAGAAAAGGGGGCATGATAGTAAATGCTCACCACAGCAAGGCCACCAACCCTCTGCCGCAATTCAATGGGACGATTGCTAGAGAACAACCTGAGACGCCAAACGGACAGCGCATTCCTACACGGGCCATCATTCCCCAGATGCAAATGCACATGCCCGAGGCTCGTGGGAAACCCATCCTCCTTACTTCTGGAGTCTGGACCAAGTGGCTCCCGATCCTCTTGTTTCTTCTATTCTATTCCCTTCCCCAATCGTGCAACAACATCCCACCAGGCTGAGCGTCAGTCATTGTGGAACGCTGGATTTACAAGAAAAGTCCCATCACCATGGATAGCAACTGCGTCCGCTCGGGTGTGATGCATCATGCGCTGCCAGACCATCTATTTATCCAGTCGCACACGCACAAGACGAGCGAGCCGATGAGCGGCCACAAGCTTAGTAATTTACATAGAACTTTTTAGCACAACTTTTAAGGGCTTAATCGGACTCGTCGAAACTGAAAGCGTCCATGATATCTGATAATCAGCATTTCTTTCTCCATTCAGATGTCCAAGCAGTCAGTGAGACGGTTGCTGCCGCTAGCATTAATTAAAATTTGTCATGGAAGGCAAAGGACGCAACAAGAACAGGCAAAGCACGAAGCAATCCCACCTTTCCCAGTTCTGCTCATTAGCAGGATGCATTTAAGCCAACCGGCCTGGCATAGGTGGCCCGGTGAAAACCTTTCAGACACGTGGTCAGGCATCACTGGGAGCAAGCTACTGCCAAGCAACTCTCTGCGTGGTAACAGTAGATAAAAAGAAGAGGAAACCAACACAATAATAATAATAATAATAATAATAATAATAATAATAAAGTTACCGTGACATTGAATAAATTGGGCACAGGCAACTCAACATTTGCTGGAAAAATTGATAAAATGAGCACAACCAACTTCCTTGATATCTGCTGGAAAAATTTTACAAATTGATTTCTATGTAAGCTTCCTCCATAGAGAGCCTTTGGAAGCAGATAGGCATTTCACCTTTGCAAACACAAAGCCCGCCTTCAGGGGGTTGCCATCCACAAGAGACTTCTCGTATATTTCTCTGCATTCCTGTATGACCTGTTTTGCAAAGAATACATTAAACTACCACCAGTGAGAATTATAACAACAAAGCCATAAAATTCAAAAGCATTTGGTAACAATCTGCCTACTGCAGGTCCTCTAAGGCTTTATCTTAATGGATTAGTTGGAATGATTGCAATTGTCAGAGTCAATATTGATTTAAAATGAAAAAGGAAAGAAAGAAAGAAAGAAAGAAAGAAAAGGCTATGCTTACTAAAATGGCAAATGCACCTACAAACCTAGACCACTTTAACGGATTAGACCATATGCAACCGTATGCAGGATTGACCCCGCCCATCAGTTCGCATGCTAAATAAAAGGATAGTACTAGGACTAGACTGAAGCATGCCCAAAGACCCATTGATGCATTCTTTGATCAACTTCTTCCGTGCTCGGCAGAGTTTCGCTTGGAATGGCCCTGTAGTATTCTCTCTGGCCTTTGGACAAGCTCAGAGTGTGACATAGTTATGCCTATAACTGCAAGTCTAATAATGACCACTGC
>JAYJMB010004424.1:0-12986 GCA_036873735.1 Pouteria campechiana | reverse complement strand
AGCTTTCCAATGGCTCTGAAGCACCTTTGCTGACTCCCCAATGGCTCTGAAGCACCTTTGCTGACTCCAAAGTTTATGACTTTATAACTCTGAAGAGTTAATCTCCTATCACTGAAATGCATGAGCAACTCCGAAGGAATGAACTTTTAAATCTGAAGTTGACTTCAAAGCTTCCTTGAAACTTTAAACTTTCCATTTTTTTAACTATATCTATAATTTATATACTTAGATTCTTGAGCATTTACTTAGTTTCTTCCTTTGATCATCATGAAGATTATTCTTAATTTAGAAAATATAATTTTGCAAAATGCTTGAGAATAAATTGTTAATACCTTAATGTTTCACTCATGCCTTTGCTCATCATCAAAACATGGTTTGTTAGGAATGTTCATCATCAAAATCAAGTTATTTAAGAATTTATGTTCAACATTCTCTCCATTTTTTATGATGATAAAATACTGAGTGATGTACCTTTCAAAACTTATCTAATAATGAATTTAAAATAACTTAGTTACATGGTTTTCAATGAAATTCTATTAATTCAGTGTAACTCCACCTGAATAGGTGCATAAAATTTCAATAATATTTTATAAAAATATTTCATACATTTTAGTATATTTTCTCCCCTTTTTTGTTAGAATTAAAAATGTAAAAAGAAACAAAATGAAGATGAGCAATACAAAATATAACTTTTTATAACAAAAATTTATAAAAATGATCAAAATTTTACATACAGAAAGGATTACTTATAGAAAGTATAGATTATAAGAGAATATAAGAAATGTACATCATAAATAAATTGCAGAGGCTGTGGAATCAATGGGATAGTTTAGGTTTTCTCTTATAGGTTTTAGGGAAGAAGTCTTTGTGAGGGGGAAGAGCAGGCTTGGGTTGTGAGGGTGACGGTGTAGGAGAGGACTTGGATGGTTTCGAGGTGGAATGCTTGGTTCTTTTAGTTGGAGAAGGTGGAATAAAAAATAGATGTTTTGGGATTGCTGATGAGGGTTCATGTGTATAAGCAGTGGGTCCATAATCAAAAACATAAATGAAATCAATACGCTCTCTAAATTGTGAATCTAGCAACTTAGGAAAATATACAGGAGTCCCTTTTAAGAGAGCTTCTATATTGGCATTCATTTTGGCTATGTACTCTTGATGGTACACGGTGATTCTAAAGAGAGGAGCCTTTTTGTGTTCCTTTAGAGGTGGAATTCTTGGCTTCCTCTTGGGTTTAAAGGATGACGGCGAAGGTGAAGGTGTAGAGGAGGATGGTTTTGGTAGTGATTTTGGTTTTGGAATTGCAGGAGATTTTCTGGGGCTTTTGGTTTTTGTAGAAGGTGGTAGTGAAGTTTTTAGTTTTTGTAAAGGGACTGGTTAAGACTGAATCTACCATATCCTATGTTGACTAGAAGTATTAGACAACTAAAGATATGGGAGAGGAAGAATGTCAGCAATTGTCTATAGATTGGTAGTGTTGTATAATGAAAGTCCTTCCTCAGTGAAAAGAAAGAGTTAATAAGGACCTAAAGGAGATGAAAATGTGGTTATGGGTTTCTTTGAAGTTGAGAGTAAGTGAAGAAGTTTATTAGAATATATTTGAAGAATTTACTCTCTATTAGAAATTTGAATGTTGTGGCCCTTGGGAGTTGATGAAGGATCTGGAAGAAGTTGAATCCTATGCAGGATGTTAAAAACCTCAAGTTCTGAGAACGAAAATTCTTGAGGGAATAGAATGATGGACTGAGAAAAAAACATCCTAACTACTTTAGAGTTGATTTTTGACTTACTCTCAAACTCAGAAAATGTCATTCTGATTGAATTTGATACATGACGAAGAATATTATGATTATCGTTGAATGTTTTAGGAGGATATTGTGGAGGAGATTATGGTGGAGTTTGTGGAGGAGTGGGAGGTCTTCTCCATTCTGGATGAATTGAAGGTGTATTCCATTATGGTGGAATTTCCTTAATCTATTTAGGGATTACCTCTCCTGATTATACAAGATTAAGCCAAGTCCAGTTCAGCCAAATGGATGGTCTTCGGGGAAGAAAATACATTCTAGGCAGAGGTAATACAATGGATACTTTCCATGTTTAACAATAGCTCAACATGGATTGACTTTAGGAGTTGGAACTGATGGTGGCTCTATTTGAGGATGGGAAGAGGTGATTTCAATGGGTTGACTCACAGGTTGAGCAACCACTAGAATTATAAGAGATGATGGATGAGAAGACTATGTGGGGGAAGACATCACTATGATGGGAGAATTGGATCTAAATGGAGAGAAGTGATTTGTGGGTAAAGAGTAATGAGTTGGAGTTGGAGAGAAATGAGGATAATAAGTTTGACTTCTGAATGACTCTACTAAAGATTGTAGAGAGTCAAGTTATTGATCAATCTTATCAGCTCTCAAGATCATGGATAACATGACATCGTTAAGTCATTGATCCATTCTATTCATTTGAAGAGATAGAGTAGATAGAAAGTGTTCAATATTCGTCAGTCTATCTTCTAGATGGTGTGGGATGGGTTGTGTAGTGGGGATTGATGAAGTAGTTGGTGTGGATGGTTGATGAGAGGGAATGAGTCTTATGGGTGATGAAAGTTTGATGGGAGTGTAAGTTGGGGTGGTTGCTACTCCTGCTGCTTCACTTTCTCTTCTTAAAATCTCTTCTTACTCCTCTATTCTGACATTTCTTTCTTCTTCTCTTAGAGTTTTTGTTCTTTCTTATTCCACATTCTCTTCTCTTGCTATTCTTTTTACTTCTTGTTCTTCTTGCTCTAGTTGAGATCTTTTTAGTTATACCGTTCTTCCTGGCTTTTCACTGATCTAGCCTTGTGAAGTTTTCTTGAATCCTATTCTCTTCAAAGTCATTTCATCTATTTTGTTTGAGTCTCTTGGAGGTTCCTTATGCTCCTTAGAAAAATTAACTCCTGCTTCCCTTATTAGCTTGGTCAGAGTCAGTCCATAAGGGATAGGGAATCTTGAATTGCTCTTGATTGTGTTAATATGGTCTAACATTAGTTTTGCTAGATCCACTCTTTTTCTTTTCTTGATAGCCAATAGTATTCTTCCATCCTTTTCTAATGTAAATTCTGTGACTCCTTTTCTTGGGTACACATTGTTGATTATAATCATGTGAGATACTTTGAGATTTAAACTCAAATGGCTAGAGTGGAGATAATTCTCCCTCTCATCAATCTTTACTCCAGCCAAATTTGATAACAGTCTATGTCTTGTTGGCCATTCTTGTTCTTCTACCATAGGAAGATTAAAGCATCTTTACAAACTATTTGTGGATACATCTACTTCTACTTCTCCTATCCATGATCTCTCTGTCCTATTGTTTATGTCGCATATTAGAGCTCTCACAAGTCTTGGATAGAAATGGTCTCTAAAACTTACATATTCCATCCATCCTTGATATTTGAATCAATCAATTAATTCTAATTTCATGCCATTGTATCCAAAAATATCAAAAATGAAAAATCTTTCTTTTATAATCTTTCTATCATGATATATTTCCATATACACAGAGTAATCAAACTCACTATTCAGAAAATGTTACCTCAAGTGTATTTGTTTCAAGTCTGACTCTCTTAGCTACTTTTTGTTCTGGATATTCTTCTATTTCCTTTCTCTTTCCATTTGCTAGTGGTTCCCTTTGTTCTCGCCATTGTAGTAGAGAAGGATTGGGTTTTAGGATGTTGTGAGTGTTTACAAATTGAGATGGTAAGAAAACTAATTGAGAAGTTACAATGGAGAGTTTGATTGAACGGAGGAATTTGAATCAAGTAGGAAGATGAAGGGTTTTCTCTAAAAGGGGTTCTTTGGGTGCTTGAAGAGAGGGGTTTCAAGTTTTTAGAGTTCTTTGAATAGTTTAATAGGGTTTAAGGATTTTAGTTTCTCTACAATATTGTCGGAGGCTCCAAAAAGAGTAAGTGCTCTCTTTGGAGGCAACGAGTCTATTTTACTTTGGTAATGAAGCTTTCCTTTGGAGATAACATAGCCCATCAGAGGCTACAAAATGATGTGATAAAGATTTTGAAGGTACCAAAGTTTTATTTTGGAGGCATGGTTGATCCTCAGAGGCATTTTAGTTCATCATCAAAGGTTCCAAAGGATGTTTCAGAGGCTCCGAAATGTTGCGAATTTTTAAATTTGTTCTTTTTGTGCATTTTGCAATGAAATAATCAATAAAAGACATACATTTCATCATATAGATGTTCTATTGATTTTAAGTTAAGAATTTGGAACTAAAACACTTAGTTCTATTCTTAACTTACTAAATCTATCTTCTGGAAGAGGTTTAGTGAAGATATCTGCTAATTAATTTTCAATTGGCACAAATTCTAAACAGATGTTATAATTTTGAATATGATCTCTGATAATGTGGTGCCTAATTTCTATATGTTTCTAGAATTTAAAATTGGATTCTTGGTCAAACTTATAACACTATTGTTGTCACATCTTATAGGGATATCAACAAAGTTAAGACCAAAATCATTTAATTATCATTTTATCCAAAGAATCTGAGCACAGCAACTGCCAGTTACTACATATTCTGCTTCAGTAGTTGATAATGCCATAGATGTCTATTTCTTAGAAAATCATGATAAAATCATGCTTCTTAGAAACCGACAAGATCTTGAGGGTACTCTTTCTGTCTTCTTTATATCTAACAAAAATTACATCTGAGTATCCTACTAAATTGAAATCAGAACCTTTTGGATATCACAAACTGAGGCTTAGTGTGTCTAAAAGGAATCTAAAGATTTTGGTGTATCTAAAAGGTATCTAAAAATTCTCTTTACAGAAATTAGGTTTGACTTTTTGGGATCTGACTGAAATATAGCACACATGCAAATGCTAAACATTATATCTGATCTACTTTCAGTCAAATATAATAATAATCCTATCATGTTTCTATAAAGTTTATTACATATTGATTTACCTCTTTCATCTTTGTCTATCTTTATTAAAGTGCTCATTAGTGTTCTATATCTTTTACCATCTTAAATATTGAATTTTTTTGAAGTTCTTTTGTATACTTGACTTGGCAGATGAAGATTCCTTCTTTTTCTTATTTGATTTGTAATCCCAAAAAGAAGTTCTGTTCACCCATCAATCTCATTTCAAATTCTCCCTGCATACTCTTGGAAAACTCTTGGCAAAGATTTTGATTAGTTACACTAAATACTATACCATCAACATAAATTTGAACTATTAATGTATCTTTTTTTGCATGCTTAATGAAGAGAGTGATATCCACTTTACACCATGAAAAACTTTTTTCAATCAGAAATTTGCTTAGCCTCTCATATCAAGCTCTAGGAGCCTATTTCAAACTATAGAGGGCTTTCTTGAGTTTGAACACATGATTTGTACAATGAGGATCTTTAAACCCAAGGAGTTGTTTCACCTATACCTTTTCATTAATAAAACCATTCAAGAATGCACTCTTTACATCCATTTGATATAGCTTCAAATCCATATATGATGCAAATGCAAGAAGTATTCTAATGGCTTCAATCTTTGCAATAGGGGTATGACTCTTTAAAGTTAATACATTCTTCTTGATAATACCCCTTTGCAACTAATCTTGCCTTATTTCTCATCACAATTCCTAATTCATCTAGTTTGTTCCTAAAGACCCACTTTATTCCTATAACAGATTGATGGTTTAGTCTTGGAACAATAGTCCACACATCATTTCATTTAAATTGATTCAATTCTTCTTACATAATTAAAATCTACTTTTCATTTTCTAATGCTTGGTCTATACAAGTTGGTTCTAATTGAAAAATAAAAGCAAAATTGCTACATTTTGGTAATAGGATGATCTAGTTCGAACTTGATCGAACACATCACCAATTATCTGGTTTTTAAGATGAGCATGCATAAACCTCCAATCTTTGGAAAGAGGTGAGTTACCTTCCTCATTTACCTCTATTATGGATGGTTCAGATTTATCCATTGTTGTCTCTGATAGTGGAACTTCTACTTGATTATCTTGTAATTTCAGTTTCTCCATATTTGTTGGAAGATTATCTATCTTGTCATTAAAATCACTATTTCTTTTCATGGAGTTAGTATATTCATAAAATTTAACATGGATGGATTCCTCTACAATCTTAAGTCTCAGGTTTTTATACTCTAAATGCTTTGATAACAATGAAATAATCCAGAAATATACCTTGATCAGATCTACTATCAATGTTTTCAAGATTTTCTTTGTCATTGTTAAGAATAAAGCACTTACAACCAAAAATATGAAAATATGAGATATTTTGTTTTTTGCTAAAGTATAATTCAAATGAAGTTTTGTTGAGTATGGATATAGCAAAGATTCTGTTAATAATATAACATGCAGTGTTCATTGCTTTAGCTCAAAAATATTACGAGAGACTATATTCATTCAACATTGTCCTTGTCATCTCTTGCAAAGATCTGTTCTTCCTTTCTGCTACTCCATGTTGTTAGGATGGTGTAGAGAAAGTTTGAAGAATTCCATTGCTTTAACAAAAATCAATGAATCTATGATTTTCAAACTCTCCACCATGATCACTCCTTATGGCAACAATATAAGAGCTTTATTCATTTTGTACACGTTTGGAAAATACTTCAAAGAATGAAAAACTTCATCTTTGGATGCTAGAAATATTACCCAGGTAAATCTACTATAGTCATCCACAATGACATATGTGTAATGTTTTCCTCTAAGGCTTCTTGTCCTTGTTGGTCCAACTAAATCTATAGATAGCAACTAAAGGGGTTTGGTTGTGTAAACTTCTTTGTTTGACTTGAATGATTCTTTTACTTGCTTATCTTTCATGCAAGCATCACATAACTTATTATCAAATTTGAGTTTTGGTAAGCCAACAACTAAATATATATCAGAAAGATCAACCAAATATATATGTCCATGTCTTCTACCATATACTATAACTGATTAAGACTTATCTAGTAAAAAATAGATTTGAGATTCAAACACAACTTTGTAGCCTTTATCACAAAACTGACTTATGCTAAGAAAATTATGTTTCAATTATTCTACTAAAAGTATGTCTGAAATTGTAGTAGATAGTGGTTGATTGACCTTACCAATCTCAACTACTCTACCTTTACATTATTACTAATGGTTACTATTCCACCAAATTTCATTTTCAGCTCCATGAACAGTTCCCTATTCCCTGCCATGTGCCTTGAGCAACTACTATCGATATGCCATATGCTACTTTTTGTGGCTCCCAAGCACACCTGCATGGATAAAGTTAAGTCTTAACGTTTGGTACCCATTTGGGAATGGGTCCAAGTCGGTTAGTTACAGGTAAAGTTGGTACCCATTGTTTCTTAGGCAATATTGTTTTAAATAAAGGAGTTTGGATTGCATTTAGTACATTTGTAATTATCTTTAGAACCCAAATTGTAGTCTATTTAGTCTCAAATTTTTTTTGTTGTTACTATCCACCTTTCTTCTTTGGTTTCATTCTTAATAGAATGGAAGTCACTGTCTTTTTCACAGCATTATTTTTAGCTATTACTTTGTAAATTGGGCTAATGGTATTGTTACTAATCTTGAGCTTGGAATTTTCTTTCGTGATTTTGGAGCATTTATTTGTAATTCTTTTTAGCTCCTTTTTAGTCTCTCGATACTTCTTTTTCAAAATCATAAAATCTAAATATAATTCTTCTAATATTTCTTTATGATTGGGACTTTCAGAATCAGAATTTACCTATTCTTCATGGATTGCCATGAAGTTGATTCTTATGTAAAGTTCATCTTGAATACTTTTGTTTGGAGAAAGTTGGCTGATTTGAGCTTCATAGACTTCTTCTTCCCCACTTTCACTTTCATTTCTTATGTTCTCTAGCATCTCCCATGTTACTAGAGCTTTCTTTTTCTTTTGGAATTTTTTGCTTGTTCTATTGTTGTTGTTACTACTATTGTTCTTTTTATCAAAGTATGAGTTGTACCTTTTCTTTTGCTGATCATTTTGTCTCTTGTCTGGCTCTGGATAGTCAAACTTCATACATCCAAGTTTCTTACAACTGTGACAGGTAAGTGGTTCTTTCTTTCTATCATTTCTTCTAAAATTATGCCTTGGACTATTTTCAAATGTTTTTATCTTTGGCATGGATTTGAATCTTCTTGTAATCAATACCATTTCCTCGTCTTCATCTACACTTATGGATGCACAAGTTTGGGATTCATCATTCTCTAACTTAGCTTTAAGAGTAATTGCTTTCTTGCCCTTTGGTTCTTTGTATTTTTCTACTTCATTAACACCTCATGAGTCATAAGAGAACCCATGAGCTCTTTTAGACTCATTGTGTCTAGATTCCTTGCTTCCTGGATTGCTGCCACTTTGGGCATCAATTGCTTTGACAAAAATCTTAGAATTTTCTTCACCATTTTGGCCTCTACATACTTTTCTCCTAGATTTTTCAGTCGATTTGTTATCTTTTGAAACCTTCCAAGCATGTCTGAGATTGACTCCGTTTCCTTCATGTTGAAAGCTTCATATTCCTATACAAGAAGATTTAACTTAGTTTCTCTTACTTGCTTTGTGCTTTCATGTTCAACCTCTAGTTTGTCGCAAATTTTCTTTGCAGTATCGCAAGAGGATATCTTATCAAATTCAGAGGATGTAAGAGTGCAATAAAGGCAGTTCTTTGCCTTGGCATCCTTTTCAGTTGCTAGAAGGTCCTCAGCAGTGTATTTATCTTTAGTATTCAAGATAATCAAACCATCTTTGATGGTTTTCATAGTGGATAATCTGTGGCAATCAAGAAATTTTTCATTCTCATCTTCCAGTATCCATAGTTTGTACCATCAAATAGTGGAGGTCTGAAAGTAGATTGACCTTCAGTAGAAGTGTTGTGGAAATAGCTAGCCATAAAGATCTCTTCACAAGTTACATGATTGGAATAGTAATGTATAACTAGTGAAGCCTATTTTGATACCAATTGTTTGTCCCGTTCAGTTGGTGACTCAAGAGGGTGGGTTTGGATTGAGTCTTTAAAATTTTCAACCAGATAATGATTAAAGTTCAAGGATAAAGAAAAGACTGATAATACAATGCATTGAGATTGATATTTTTATAGTAGGTCAGCCCTCCATTGGGTTCCTACTTCACTTCTCTGAGTTAACCTTTTCTACTAAACTCAGGTTCCACTAACAACTTCTTTGTTCAGTAACTTTCTGATCAAACAAATACACCTGTTGGTTTCCAAGCTCACTAATGGTCAAATTATAATTCCTAGCAAGTGCATGAGTGTACAGTAGTACATTATGCTTAGCAAGGGTCGAACCCACAAAAAACTGTCAAACTAGTTCAATTATGTCTAGTTAATAAAATTAAGTTGTGCTAAATCAACAAGATAAATTATAGACTAAGTAAATAAAAGTGTAATGTGAGATAAATAGAAAATAATGACTTAAGTAATGTAAAATAGTATTCAAGTTGTCATAGCCTCGGGATCTGACTTCACCACTCAATGATATTCAGTATGTTGAGATGTTAGTATCAATTCAGCATCTTGGGTTCTTTTTATCTACTGTATGATTATTATCATTTGGGGTCTAGGTTTAAATCAAGTATGTTCTTCCATTCCAATTACCTATGGCATGTAGTGTAATTGAGATTGAAAACTCATGAAGATTAAAAGAACTTTAATGAACCAAATAGAATAGTTTAGCATATGGCATCTACCTTAACCATCTACTCATTCATTCAAAAGAGCACAGTACATGGTTTAGCACTCAAGAGCACATGTGCACATATCTCAAAAATCACTAAAGATACTTGCCAAATAATCTCATGAAACCTATGCTTCATCAATCCTTTTATTAAATGAAAATGTGTGTGTAGTATCAATCCCATGCTACATGCATGTTTTTCAGTCAACAATGTGCAAACCAATGATTCTCATAATTTATACAAATACCCTATAAGCTTGCTTTTCCTAATACCTCTCCACCAATTTTGATAACTCTACTCATTTGGATCAATAAGTCTTTGCTAAGTTTATAACAGGGCCTTGGGTTTAGCTAATAAGAAAGGAAATAAAGATTCACAAAGTAAGAGATCATATTGGAATTTTACATGAATATTTACTCTCTTAAATTTTTGTTTAGAGTTCTTTCTATTTTGAGGGCTGTATTACTACCATATCTCTAAACTTATTGCCTATTGAGTTCATGGAGATGTGATCCCCTCATTTAAAGGACAAATCATCGCTGATTCCTTTTATTTTATCCCATCTTTCTTTTGACATTCATCTTTTTAATGACCCCTAAATGTATCTTCTTATGTGCTCATATACCTCTCTATTATCATGTATAAATATATCTCTTAATAGTCTAACATGGTTTTTCAAGCTGATGGCTTTTCAAGCTGAAAAGGACTGAATGATAAGGCTAAAGAAAGAAAAGTTGAATGGTGGTCTTTCATATGCTTTGTATATGTTATTCTTTCATTAAAGCTCAATGGAGACACTAGTGACAATGAATATAATAGGTTAACTTGAAAGGCTCAAACTGGTCAAAGAATGTCTAAATCACTTCCAAGTAAACATATTATCTAGGATTTCACCTTCAGGAATAATCAAACAAGTTTTAGCATACTCATGTCAACCAAAATATATCATTGAATTCACAACATCATCAACTAATTAGCATATGGTTTACATAATCATGATGTAATGTGCTCAATGAAATTTTCATAATTCATGAAAAAGAAGGACTTATCAAATGAATCAATAAATCACAAGGTAACATCTATCCTTCATTCAATGTCATGTGCAATGGTAATAAAAAACTCAACATATATCGCTTGATTATTATGAGAAATTGAATCCATCCTATTCAATTTTTGCATGTTAGCACAATTGCTTTCGGCTTTACTTGGCTAATTCATTAGAAATTGTAGCTCCTTAAAAATATACACCTAAATTCTAAAATATGCATGATTGTATAACTTGAAATCTTTCTCCTGCTTCCTTGGAAAACTTCTCATGTCCCACTCCCTATCTACACAACTATGTTCTGGATGTCACCTTAAATAACCCAAGTAGCAAGATTTTAGTAGAACTCCTCTGCAAATCATAATGCCTCTACGCATAGAGATCCTCTTCCAATAATAACTCAGTATTTCCTTACGAAAATATAGCTTCCAAAATATTGCAATGCATAAAAATACAAGTTTTCAAAATAACTAAGTTGTTGAGTATCCTGAGTTCTGAAAATTACAACATAATCTTTAGCCTAAAAATCAACTTCCAATAATAAATCTGCAATCCACATGTCTCATACTCTTAAATTTGTAAAATCTAACACATGAAAAAAATAACCCAACTTGTGCACTTCCAATTCCAGGCTTTAATTTCAAACTTTGTTTCTTGTTAAGCTATTTCAGAGATACTGAAAATTGAGCTACAAATTTGAATTCCTGCTTCAGTAGCACTGAAGCTAATTTACACCTTTTGAACCCCTTTGGTTCCTCTTAAATATTAACTTTAGAGGAACAAGTCTGCTTTGGAGTCACAAAAGTTAATTTCGGAGGCACAATTAACTTCAGAGGCACTAGATTTTGGATGTTTCTTAAGCAATTATAGTATAATTATCATAAATTTCTCATATGAAATCTAACTCAAGTGATTATTTTTGGGTTGGATAGATAATTTCAAAATCTATAACTTTTACGTTAATCATTTTTCCTGATTCTTCTTGTATCTTTTGTCGTAGGAGCTCAAAGTAATGCCTATTGTGCCTCCAAAATTGATATTTCAGTGTTTTTTATAGAGAGTAACAATATTTTGATCATAACTTTATTATATAAATTCAGAATGATACCATTCTTTTTGCATTAGACATATAATTTTTAGGGCTACAACTTTTATATTGATAATATTGACTGAATCGTTTAGCTTCTATGAGTCATGGACCCTTAAAGTGATGCATTATGTACATCCAAAATTGATGTTTTGGAGTCTTTAGAGAGACTTACACTATTTTGGATATAACTTCCTCATATTAATTCAACATCATGTGATTTTAATGCATTAGAAAGCTAGGAACAAAATATAAAACTTTTATGTTAAATAGATTTTCCAGATATGCCTCTTTAAGTCTCAAAAATTACATTAAAGTGATATCTTTTGTAATCTTCAATTTCATTTTATAGAATTTTGTGTTTGCAATAAAACAAACACTGTTAAGTGCAATATTCACTTAAACATCAATATAAAATACTAAAAACACATTAAAAGAAAATCTTAAATATGTGAATTTAGATATAAAAATATGATATATTATGAGCTTATCAAATACCCCAAAACTTAGCTTTTGATCATCCTTAAGCAAAATAATAATCTGAACTCATGAATCAGTTAAGAAAGTCTTTATCAACAAATTAGCAACAAGTCAGACAAATTACATATGTGCACATATCTCAAAAATCACTCAAGATACTTGCCAAGTAATCTCATGAAACTCATGCTTCATCAATCATTTTATTAAATGAAAATGTGTGTGTGCAGTGTCAATCTAATGCTACATGCATGTTTTTTAGTCAACAATGTGCAAACTAATGATTCTTATGATCTGCACAAATACACTATAACCTTGCTTTCATAATCCTTCTTCACTAATGTAGATAACTTTGATCATTTAGATCAATAGGTTTTGTTAAGCTTGTAATAGGGCCTTGGGCTAATAAGAAAGGAAATAGAGATTGACAAAGTAAGAGATCATATCAAAATTTTACATGAATATTTACTCTCTTAACTTTTTGTTTGGAGTTTTTTCTATCTTAAGGGCTATATTACTACCACATCTCTAAACTTATTGCCTGTTGAGTTCATGGAGACATGATCCCACCATTTGAAGGACAAATCCTCACTGATTCCTTTTCTTTTATCCCATCTTTCTTTTGACATTCATCTTTTTAATGACCCCCAAACTTATCTTCTTATGCACTC